>RQTK01000184.1:456882-476646 GCA_003991915.1 Elysia chlorotica
AGAAGAAGAAGAAGAAGAAGAAGAAGAAGAAGAAGAAGAAGAAGAAGAAGAAGAAGAATAGTTATGATATTTAGTCATATTACATATTGAAATGAAAGCTTTACCATACATATCGCATGTAAGTATTGGCTGCATTTTCATAAGATGTTAACGACATGCTCGTCGGACTTAATTCTGTTTTATGTAGCAAAGGAAATTTTCTTTTTATCGAGGAGTAGAATTAGATCAAGTATGTACCACAAGTATTACGGCTGTTTTATTTCAATTTTATTACTATGTTACTTAATTATACATATGTCCACTTACAGAAAATGCACGTGTACAAGAAGACGCTGCAAGCGCTCATCTACCCGATATCTTCTACAACACCGCATAACTTCGTCGTGTGGTCTGCCACGTCGCCCACCTACTGCTTCGAGTGCGAGGGCCTGCTCTGGGGCCTGGCCAGGCAGGGTGTCCGCTGCACAGAGTGCGGGGTCAAGTGCCATGAGAAATGCAAGGATCTCCTCAACGCTGACTGTCTACAAAGTGAGTCAAAACCGGAAAAAAGGATTGTCCTCTTTTAGTTTAAAGTCTCTTATGTTCTTAATTGGTATTTTATGACCACGGACGCCAGAGCCTGATGTCCGCCACACTGAGGAAACCTACAAGTAACAACTAACAAGGCAGGCATAGCCATATCGGAGCAGGGAACCGAGGGGTCTAAAGCCGCCTTGGTCTACTAAAAGGGCTCCATCATCTTCCCCAGATAACTGCCTCTCATGCGGTTGTTTTTTTTTAAATGATATAATTGTTAAACAGGTATCGTTTGTAGCTTAGTCTGTAGATCATAGTATTTTTGGCTAAGGAGCAACATGTATGATGTTAAAATGTCATCGGCTTATTTTTTAGTATGTGTGTGTGTGATGGTGGGAAAAAAAAGGGGGGGGTACAAACGGCTCCTTTTTATGCTACTTAATTTTGTCAAGAAGTGAGCTGTTCTTTTTCCCACGACAATGTTGCACAGTTCGACTTATTTGAGTAAGAAGAGGTGAAGAACTAAGAGGAAAAAGCCCAGCCTTTGGACAAGTACAGGAATAGCTGCTATTTTAAGATTATAGGCTGGTGGTTTTCAAGAGTTTTGTCACATAAATTATGCTTAAAGCCATTTAGTTAGTTAATCGTTTATTTATTCGGTAGTTAGATCAAGACGATATGTTTGTAAAGAATCAGCTAAGGAAACGGAATTATTTTTTTCCCAACACTCTAGGGGCGGCTGAGAAAAGCTCTAAGCATGGGGCTGACGACAAAGCCCACAATATCATCATGGCTATGAAGGAGCGCATGAAGATTAGAGAGAAAAACAAACCAGAAATCTTTGAAATGATAAGGTATGTATATCGCCATTTACCCATTTTAACTCTTTCCGTGAGAGTAAGGGGTTGTGGGCTCTATTTCTCATGGTTGAAGGAAATGGCAGATCTTATCCCCTTAAAGGTTCCATCTAATGTTTTAAAGAAATGGCTGTTCAGCAGCGACTGAGCCAGATTCTAAAATGGGGAAACATCTCTGAATTATTAATTTTTAATAGCGGATATTTTCGAAAGACGCATGGGTGGAAGAAGGAGAAGTGATACTGGTAGCAAGGAAAAGAAAGAATAATCCCTATTTCTCCAAAAAACATTGTTTGCAACTGGCGTTGAGAGACAACCACATGGTTATGCTGTATAGTTATATTGATTTGTATAATTATTTGTTTACTCATTTTTTCACATAGAGACAACTCTTCAATTTCGATATTATCACTGTAACTTGATTTCCCTAATCCTAACCTGCCCTCCCGGACCTAATAAGGTCTGTGTTTGGGGTGGACAAAAAGTCCCACTCGGGACACATAAAAGCGGTCAAACAGAGTGTTCTGGACGGAACGTCTAAGTGGTCAGCTAAGATAGCAATTACTGGTAAGAGCAAAGGCTTGAACAAAGTGGCGTAAGGAACCAATGGCCGAATTTCTCACTGGTCACACCCTTTTCCCTGCCAGGTCCAAGTTATTTCAATAAGAGTGCATTTTTACGAGCTGGTCTAAAAAAATTTATATTCCCTATACCAGAGGAACACTAAACAAAATTTTCTCTAGAAGTAATTCATTTTAAATGGTCGACTTTTAGAAGGCCATACATTCCGCACTGTAACTTAATTCCAGTGTAATCTTCAAGGTTGATATATAGCATGTGTCATTTTTACATTCTACATTATAGTTATATTATATTTTATGCTATCTGGGCGTCCTTATAAAATCGGCCTTGGTTTCATACGCTGCTGACAAACAAGACCTGCATAACGTAGAGGTTGCACCGAGAGTCTGAAAAGATCCACTGCCTTGATTGTTGTTCATTCGTTATTGTTGTAAAATATGTTGTTTAATGTCAAGTTGCACATTCTATGTCGCTTGAATAAAACACCAAAATATTTACGTGATAGAGTTCTGAATTGAAGTTTCCTTCAAACTTATCACACCACTCCAACCAATGTTTTCACTTTTCCTTTTTTCACCTTTCCGTTAAGCTTAAGTTGTTGTTTACTAATCTATCATACCCCTTTGATGTTGCAACTAAAGATGAAACCTTTGTTCCGAGACCACTTGCTGGTTTTCGTAGATACAAGCATGCTTTGGTCAGTAAGAATGTCTCTAACACTGTCGTTTGTGTGTATATGTCGCTTTTCTTTTCAGGAAAAGAAAATCAACTTCTATTCTATTTTCTTTCAAGAAAAGAAGTCCACTTTGTTCTATTTTCACTTTGTTCGATGTTCTTATCTAAACACAATAAACTAATGTATTCGTCAGGACTTTTTAAATAACTTTTGAAATAACTTGAATGCATGACTGACATACAATCCAGAGTAATAAATACAAGTTTCCATTGAAGTCGTATGTCTCTATCAAAATGACAGGCGAATATATGTTTTTGCCTATTTAACTTGAATGGCCATGTGTGTATCTATAAAATGTCCTTGTTCTCTTGTAGCTTTTTATTTACTGTTTGTTTGTTCTTTTTGTTTGCCGTTTTGTAATGTTCTGTTTGTTAGTTCTTTCTGTTTGCCGTTTTGTAATGTTCTGTTTTGTTTTTCTTTTAATAGTATTAATCGATGCTTATGAAACATGTCATCGATTCTATTATTTTATTTCTTTCTCGTCTTTTGGTGAGTTTTTTTTTTTTTAATTAATCCTTTAGTCAATATATCTTATTACATACAGTTGGGGTAACCGATAACGCCATGATGCTCTATTGGTACTATACAATTTCGGAAGTAAAAACGTATCCCTTAACAATAGTCTGCTTTTGTAACCTTTCCGGTGCCTAGTTACGGGAAAATGCGTCATATCGGTTGCAAAGGGTTTTCACTACATTAGTAGAAGAAACAAGAATGTCTGGGGGGTTTTTTTTATATTTTAGCAGTGGCTAATATTTTGGCCTAGATCTGAGACACGAGTTATAAAGATTTATTATTACTAGTTTAGACTCACGAAATTCGTGGTCATTGTGGGATGGACAGAGCTGAAGGATTATAAATTCGAACTGTGCTCAAACTCAAAATTATCTATAATTTTAGGAGTTTTAATTATTCTCACGAAGAGAATGATGCAACTCTCTCACAGGAAATCGTTATACACTTATTTTTCCCCTTCTTTTGTCTTTTGGTTGATTTTGTAATCTTTTGCGTAGAAAATTGACACACATGCTGTTAGTTGATTTTCTTAAAGTAGGCTTAATTTTATCCTCTGAATTTACAACATTAACGAAGCATTCTAATGATTCTATTGTGGTGCATTGTGCGCGTTAAAGTTTTCACGCTTAACAAAAGCGTTATTTATTGTGCGTCGACCGAACTTTCTATTTGCTTGTTGTGGAAGGGAGGGGAGGAAGCAGTCCTATCTGTTCGTATATTTTAAATTTCATTTTTTTTATGTAATTAATTCGTTGGTTTTGGGCAAATTGTGATGAAATGAAAGATTTTTCGTCAAAATGAACAGTCAAAATACTATCCACCTGGGTACTTTCGAAGTTTTATCTTGTGTGGTTTTAGAGATTAATGAATGCAAATATTTTGGTCCTAGCTTTATTATAGTAAGATAAGACTCTGCATCTGAAGTAGCCTACATTAAAACATAGGAAATGAAAATGACAATAAACCAATCTTTAAAAAAAAACAAAAAAAAAACAAAAAAAAAAACAACAACAACAACAACAATAAATAGTATGAAGTTTATGACCACAGCATAACTTTAATATCGTTCCACGGATTCGTACTTTTATACATGTAGTTGGCAGGGACTGGATTTGGCATTATTTTGTGGTAAGGGATTGTAGATTATTAGTGCATAACGAGTTTAGTCAGTATAATAGCTGGCATTTTCGAGGCTCTAGAATGTTGATCAATGGTTTGTGTATGCTTTTATGTGTGTGTTTGTTTGTTTGTTTGTTTGTTTGTTTTTTTTTTTTTTGTTGTTTTTTTTCAAATTCTTTTTAATCATCATATGGCAGTGTGAAGTGTTCACTTTTTTTAAATAAATATTTTCCGGGAAGAAAAAATAATGTTAAAAAACAGTTCCTCGAGGGTTATCAGATCCTCTTGTGTGTTTGATACTATCTTCAAGATTGATATATAGCATGTGTCAGGGGGGTCTATTTAGAAGGGGGAAAAGACATTCAACCTCCTACTGTCATAGTGAAATCCTAGAAACTTTATATATTTAGGCTTATCACTGGCAATTCAGTTAGCAACCGTTTTTCTTCTTCTTTTGGAACATTATTTTTGTTTTATGGGTGTGTGTGTTTGTGTATGTCTGTTGGTGTTGGTGTTGTAATTGTTTTTATCGTGTGTTTTTTATGCGTTTGTTTCTTTGCTTGTTTGTTGTTTTGTTGTTGTTTTTTTTTGTTTTTTTTAAATAATTAATCTCTATTTTTTGTTCAATAACACAACGGATATGTCTGTGTCGTGGATTGTTAGTATTGTCCTTTATTTTTCTCCAATACAGCTGAAGTCACGTTTGATATTCAGAGGTGATATTGTATTCCTTACATTTAAACAATAATGACCTCTCTATGACGAACAAGCATAATAAGTTGATCTTTTCGTGTTCAGTGAGGGCTTTTCATGACGATCTTAGAAATTAGATTTGTGTTTCGATGTTGATACATCTTCGACCTGTCATTTTTTGTGTGTTTAATCTAAGTTTGATATGCTTTCAGTCTCAATCCTTTCTTTTCACTGTCTAGTTTTTGCTGCAGTGAGTAACCATATTTCCTTTGAGCTCTTGGTGTCCATCCCCAAAGTGCTGAAGTTTGTGCATTTTTAAAGCATCGTCAGCCAACTTGCCAACCCAAATGAAGTGTATTTTAAAGACATTCTAGTCTAACGTTATGATGTTGAGTGGTATGTTGTCTTCTTGCGCTACGTTGCACAGTGCAGGCTACTTTTATCTATGTACAATGCTCAAACATTCGAGTTTCTTCTTTAAAAATGTTGGCCCAATCTTGCATCTCTCCCCCGAGTGGTGGATTTGAGAGGTTTTTTGTACTGTTAGCAACTTCTCATCAAATGGACTGTAAAAGTCAACTACAGAGTGGTGTTTGACTTTCGTCTGAAAGGCTTTCCCGTGTTCGTGTTGTGTCATGTGTTGTGTTCACCTTCACTTGGCAGGCATGTTTTTTTTCATGCCCCGGGTTGTGTTATGTGTTGTGTTCACCTTCACTTGGCAGGCATGTGTTTTCTTCATGCCCCGTGTTGTGTGATGTATTGTGTTCACCTTCACTTGGCAGGCATGTTTTTTCCGTGGACGGTACTTCTCACCATGGTCACTTGATGGCTGCTCAGCAGATGGTTCTAGACGGAACGTCAAAATGGTCGGCCCGTATTTGCATTCAAGGTACTGTCATACGGACTGCAGGGGGCCTTTAGGGGGCCGTCAACACTGTAGGGTGAACGTCACTCCTATTTGTCCATTATCTATCACGCCCGCAACAGACCAACTCATCCTGCAGAACCGATCGTGTGTGCGAGAAAATCTGTGAGTTTGACTTTTCCGTCATTCCACCGGGAAACTGTCGGGTCGTCTGAGGAATCCAACATGCTTATATTTTGGCTGCGACGGCTGAATAATGCTCGCGGCAATTTGAAAATCAGATGCACTGGAAAGTAAAAACTTGAAATAATAATTACAACAACAATAATAATAATAATAATAATAATAATAATAATACTAATAATAATAATAATAATAATAATAATAATAATAATAATAATAATAATAATAAATTAGTTAATTACATATTTCATTTAAAATATTGGTGACAGCTGCAGCAAGGCGATGATGGTAATTGTGATTGTGATGATTATGATGATGATTGTGGCGGTTGTGGTAGAGGTGGTAATGATCTTCATGACGATATTGATGATGATGATGAAGAACAAGAACATGACGATGTTGATAGTTGTAATCATGATCATGTAAGCTATATACTTTACATGTATCTCTGTTGTGGGTTTTTTTTTGTATTGTACACCTCCATTTTTAATGCAGACACAACAAACACCTATCCCCCCTCCTTTTTTTTTTTTGTTATTTTTTTTACACACCCACTAAGACAACTCAGTTATTTAACTTTTCTAAACGTATTGAATGCGCAAGTGAATCTAGCTTGATACTTACAAGAAGCTGCCAAATCTAGGCTCTGGCTAGTCAGCCACCCCTAAACTGTCGTGTTTACTTCACGGTGTGGTAATGATTTCGGGTCGATCTATTGAAGGCGTGATAAATAATGGAAAGATCGGAGGGATGTTCACCCGACCGTGTGGACGGCCCTTAACCCTAACTGTACATTGGGGTAATTTTCGACCCCAGGGGTCAGTTATTCTCTCTGTTTTACTACACTTAATTGAAACTTTATGTATTTCTCAGTTATTGATTCCTCAAAATGATTTTTGCTTGACTGGTAGCAAAAGGTTAAATACCATATTGACCAATAGTCATTTTCTTAACATTTTTACAAACGGGGGTTGTCTTTGACCCCTACTCTTCAAAGAAGTAAAAACATTGATTATTCTTAACCGTATGTTATAATCTTAGAAAAGTTTTTTTTTCTCACTTCCTTGTGAAAGCGGGAACAAACCAGAAACAAACATCACGAAAGTTTGGTTCATGAGGTAGGTGGAAACAAAAACATGCACAAGGTCTGAAGTGAATGGGGTCGAAATAATACCCCGACATTCGGGTGTGCACACAGTTGTTATTTTTTCCTCTCCACCGAACATTAGATCAAAATGCTATGTGTCGACGTTCAACAACAAAAATAAACAATGGTACAAAATTAAAAATCACGAATTTGCCTAGATAAATTAGATAAATTTTTGTCTTATCTTTTCCTTTAATGTTTCAACACATGTAGATAAATGAATGTTGTTGTTACATGTTTTTTATTCATATTAGACTTGATGTTGTACTTATGTGTTATTTTGCTTGCTATGCTTATCTTGTGTGAAACTTTTACACTACTCTTTGGACGTAAAAATGTGCTTAAATCGTATTAAAATCTATTTTGATAATGAATCCACAATAATTCAATTGCTAAAGCGTTACAATGAGTTTCATAGAAGACTTCTATTTATTGATAACATTTTGATAGAATAGCCTGATTCATTTTTTTCTGTTAAAAAAGTTTCATAAACACAATAAGAAATAAGACATCATCTGTCAGACATTTCATTTTAAACGATTTTTGATAGTTTGGAAACAGCCTTATGATACTTGATACTGATAGAAAAAGTAAGTGCGCCTTAACTTCGACCCTTAGGATCTTTGAATAACTGAAATAAAAATTAAGCCAAAAGTTTTGAAAACTTATATATAAAATGTGTCCATGCACATGATTTGGTGAAGGCGTGTGCAATTTGTTCTTATAATTTCCAACTGTTGTTTTGACTTGTCGAAAGACCAACTGATGATATACCTAGTCTTGAATAATTATTGGTTGTGGGACTTTCCAGTGATATCTGCCCAGGGCTTGACGGGCAAGGACAAGACGGGTACCAGTGATCCGTACGTCACTGTCCAGGTGGGCAAGGTGAGGAAGCGAACCAAGACTGTGCCTCAAGATCTCAACCCGGAGTGGAACGAGAAATTCTACTTGTGAGTTAGCGCCAACTGGTTTGTGTGCTTCAAACTGTTGAATCAAAGAGAGTTGTGTAGGATGCTTCTGAGCCGATAAAAATCAGAAAGAGGGGAAGAGAGAGAGAGAGACAGAGAGAGAGAGGGGTGGGAAGACAGAGACAGACAGACAGACAGACAGACAGACAGACAGACAGACAGGAAGACAGAGACAGACAGACAGACAGACAGACAGACAGAGGAGAAAACAGACAGAAAAAGGGGGGAGACACATACTACACAGACAGAGACAAACAGACAGGCAGGCAGACAGACAGACAGACAAACAGACAGACAGACAGCAGACAGACAGACAGACAGACAGACAGACAGACAGACAGACAGACAAGACAACAGACAGACAAACTGACAGACGGGCAGAGGCAGGAATAGCATAGACAAAGAGTCAGGGAGGAAGGGAAACAGAAACACAGGAACAGAAAGAGAAGGAGTGGGTAAACAGACAGACAAAACAGACAGAGATATAGAGACAAATACAGAAGGTATATTTCTGTCACTATGGCAGAAAAGGATAGAAAGTCTGGCAGCAAGCTGTTACATTGATATCTGCCCAAACACATGGAAATATTGTAACCTCAATGATCTTTAACTGAGAAATTATTGTTTACAGGTTATTTGATAGTTTAATACAAATTATTTCAACATAGCTTTTTTGATATTTTATATAGTTATGAACATGCTTACTAACAGAGAAATGTTGAATACTCAGAAGAAGATGAATGTATGCAAAATATCATCCTAGGTGATTGATTTCCCTTGATTTTTTTTTCAGTGAATGTCATAACTCATCAGACAGAATAAAAGTCAGAGTTTGGTAAGTTGATTATTTACTGTAATTTATACTTCTCCAAATAATTTTTTTCCCCAAAGACTATGCTTTGATGATTTTCATATTACTTGTACACATTGAAATTTGGACAATGTACATTTCAGCTGTCACAAGGCAAGATAAAAGACAAGCTCATTGTTATGTTATCAAATATTTCTCATTAGCTTTGGTAAATTTTTACATTGCAGCTTCCGTTTTAAAGAGCATATGTTGCATAAATGTTCGAATGAAATCTTCACAATCATGAAAGTCTTTTAAAACGTCTCATGATATGTATATAAATTCCGCAGGGATGAAGACAACGATTTGAAGTCTAAGTTAAGACAAAAACTGACCCGTGAGTCTGATGACTTTCTGGGGCAGACAATTATTGAGGTGCGGACGTTATCTGGAGAGATGGATGTTTGGTACAGCCTTGGTGAGTTGGTGATGATCTAAATCGGCATATTGATTTTCACTTTATGTGTTTTTCGTACAGTAGCTGACTTATAACTAGGGTCCTAGACAAAGGGAACAATGTTAATTCCTTTTCATAAGAGAAGTTTATGTGCAGTTAGGCTAAATAAAGTGTGACTTTTCATTATGCTAATGATTTGACCTTTAAATTACCATACAACAGCAAAGATTATAAAGGATTTGTTTTTTATTTGTTCAGAAAAACGAACGGACAAATCTGCTGTTTCTGGTGCAATCAGACTCCACATCAGTGTTGAGATAAAGGGTGAGGAGAAAGTTGCACCTTACCATGTACAATACACTTGTCTTCATGAGGTAAGTTGTTTAGCTTGTTTGGTTGTGTTTAATAGGAGTTTACGCCAGTTATTGATCTTTGAATAATGTCAGATTATCAAAAATGCACAGCCTAATTACAAATGAGGTTGTTGTGTTTACAAACACTCAGGCTCAACGTTTGGACAACAGAAAGAAGATACGACCGCCATCTTAACTGTTTACTGCCTGTCAAGGGGAGATCACTTACAAAACAATACTAATACTTAAGTTGCCAGAGTTATTGGAGATCTATAAATTTATTATGTATAATTTAGTTTACATTATTACATTTTGTAATGGCGAAAAAAAAAAAAAAACAGGAAACATTTTCACCTATGGAATAAAAGGTAGTGAGAAAAAAATTACACGTTGACGATTCCACTTACCACATCAGTTGTTAAAACTTTATTTTCTTTTTCTTTATCTTTTGTCCCAGAACCTCTTCCATTATCTTTGTGAGCAGGCAGGAGGTGAGGTGAAACTTCCAAATGCTAAAGGGGTAAGTATTGTCTCAAATGCTTCTTATCAGTGATGAAAGAGTGTCGGTTCAATTTGCTGTTTTGAAAACATAGAACAGACAATGTCCCTATTAGAAAGTTTCTTGACACTCTCTGGCTAATCCTTTTAGGGCCTACTTTACTTTGCTTTTATGTCGTTTCATCCCCAATTTTTTTTTATTCTTTGTTGCAGGCGAGCTTTATTCTTCGGCACAATAATCTTTTTCTGATGAATTGAATTGAATATTAAAGAAATAATAGCAAGGTTATTGGTCCATAAGGGAATTTTTTGTTCATGGATTTTTTTGTTTCATAAGTCATAAAGCATTTCTGCATATGTGTGTATGCCTCAATATTTTGAAGAGGCACACCTGTTACGGACCACTTCCTTTAAATTTAGTTTGCTTCTTTGGAGGTTAATGGTTTTATTATCATGTAAGCACAACTTTGTAGATAATAAATGGAACCTTTTCTTTATTTGTAATCCACCCCTGGAATGCTTACATTAATTTTTTTTTCACTTACTCTTTTCTCACAGACGGACGAGTCTTGGAAAGTCTACTTCGATGAGCCTGGTCAAGAAGTGGTTGATGAATTTGCAATGCGTTATGGCATTGAATCAATTTACCAAGCCATGACGTGAGTATTTTTACTTAACATAAACTTAGATAAAATTTCCATTTTTTTAATGTTTTGTTGTCTATTCTTTTGTTACTATTTTTAGCTCAGTTATTTGTGTAGCAATCTCACTCAATGAGTCTAGTTGCGGACCAGACTTGCTCAGGGAAAACTTCAATACTGTTATAATGTTAAGTTTACTTCAAAATGGTGCAATGGTTTCACCAATTAAGCTCCAATTTAGTCTTCTTTTTATTAAACTTTCTTGATATTAAAACTTTTTGGTGTCTAATCTTTTTGGAAAAAAGACTTTTTTTTTTTTTACTCATTCTATTTTTTGTTTTGTTCGTGAATTCTTCACTTTTTATAATTATAGTTTTATTTCTTTGCTTTCCTGTACTTTTACATATGTTTGTGTATACATTTTGTTTTATATAAATACCAAGTAAGTGATTTACTACTTCTCAACATATGAAAAAGGATTTTTAAACCTTTGACCTGTAATGAATTTATTTCAGCATCTCTTTGAACTGTATCGTTTTAATTTATTTACTTTTTGGGTTATATCTGCAGCCATTTCTCCTGCCTTTCCTGTAAATATATGTGTGCCGGGGTGCCTGCTCTGATGAGCACCCTTCTCGCCAACATCAATGCCTTCTATGCTCACACCGCAGCTACCACTGCTGTATCAGCCAGTGACAGGTTTGCAGCCTCAAATTTTGGGGTGAGTGTCAGCTTTTCAAGATTAAGTTGTATATGCTGTTTGATCCCTTTTTTTGTTTAATTATATTACATTTGTAAGCTGAGTGTATCTTTGCTCCAAATGTATTTCATAAACATCTTAAAGAGATGTATATCTGACATTTGGGAATCTTTTATCCAAAACTTGTTTAAAGTAAGTAAATCATAGTTCTTCAAACAGAAACTTTTCTCTGAAAGGTCATAAGTTTGATACTCATGGCTGTGCAAAAAATTGTTATGAAACGATGTTGTTGTTTTTATTTATTTCAGAAAGAGAAATTTGTCAAGTTGTTGGACCAGCTGCACAACTCCTTACGCATTGATCTCTCCATGTACAGGGTTAGTTGATATCACTTTGTATCTGCATATATAATTCACATAAAGAAAAGCTTTTTTTGTTGTTGTTGTTCAATAGAAATTAGATTCTTTATTGTTTTGCATATTATCAATGCCCATGTTTTAACTTAAGACTTAATTATCTTTTTTTCTGCAGAACAATTTTCCTGCCTCTGATGCTGGCAGGATGAAAGATCTGAAGTCCACTGTTGATTTACTCACAAGTATTACTTTCTTTAGGATGAAGGTAATTCTGGTTAAGAAATTTAAGTTTGTGTGTGAACAGAAAAAAAAAAGCAGGGATTAAATTTTTGTGTTTAGATTACCTTTGCATACTTTATAGAAGTTTTATCATCCCATTTAATTTAAATCATCTGAATGTTATGTTTTAAAGTTTTCTTACTCGAATAACTCCTTTTTCTTGGCATCTAAGTTTAATAAATAAGATGATATGTGGTACAAGTATAATCAAGTAGTGTACTTTTTTTTTACTTTTTTTTTTTATCTCAAAATTTCTCTTCTCTTTTCTGTAGGTTCAAGAGCTGAGCAGTCCACCACGAGCAGGTGCAGTGGTGAAGGACTGTGTCATTGCTTGTATCAAATCCACATACAAGATTTTATTTGACAACTGCTCTGAGCTGTATAACCGAGAGTTTCAGACAGATCCAAATGAGTCGATGGCGACTGATCAGGAAGGGCCAAGCGGCAAGAGCCTTCATTTCTGGCACAAACTCATAGCTCTGATCGTCTCTGTCATAGAGGAGGATCGCAACAGCTACACTGCAGTTCTAAACCAGTATGCTCTTTATTTATGATCAGGTTTTATGTTTATTTTCTGTGTTTTATTACTAATCTGATTTTCTTTTTAATTGCTCAAAGTTATCATTAAATAATAAGAAGAAGAAGAAGAAGAAGAAAAATAAGAATAATAATAAGAATAATAAGAATAATAATAATAATAATAATAAAAAAACAAATAACATATTCATGATCAGCGACTCAAAATTAGTAAAAATCCTCGCGAGAAGAGCCCAATAATGTCGATCTACGAAGCTTGAATTATAATAATGATATAATAATAATAATAATTAATAATAATAATAATGTGTAATTTTTATTAAGCGTATATTCACAACTGTAAGGTTGTGCTCCATGCGCTTTACATTGCTAAAAAAGGATTAAAATATTAAAGCTTACATTAATATTACTGGTCGAAAAATATATAAGCATATATATTCTGGTTGTTAAACACAATCTAAGTTATGTATATAATAAAATGAATTGCATTTCTCATATCCATTAAAGGTTATGTTTAAGACACTGTGAAATACACGTGTAGATTCGTTAAAAATAGAAGCACACACATGTATTTTAAAAAAATTGTTTTAGTGAAAGAAACAATTATTACTAATTGAAACATTCTCAAAAATAAATAATAGGATACATTGTCAACTTAAGAAAGTGTTTAGGAACAAATGGTGTTTTAGTTTTTTTCTAAAAACCATCAGGACTTTCAATGTGGCATATCGAATATGATAAAGAATTCCATGTTTTGGGACCAATGGACAAAAAAGAACATTCAGCATAGGATATATAACGTTTCCTGAGGAGAATGAAATATTTCAAATCTTAAGATGAACAAAGTCCCTATCTATCAGGTCGAAAGAATTTATTATTACTCTAAAATCAGAAATATATGACAGAGAAAAAATTAGACATAAGTATGTTTGTATTCATGTGACATAGATAGCAAGAAAGTTGGGAAGAGAGACAGGGGGGGAGGGGGGGGGGGGGGGGGGGGGGGGGGGGGAGTTGCTGTATACACTTACCCTGGAGAACATAGAGCCTAAATGGGAGAACATAGACATTTTCCCGTTGGTAGTAGTGCTGTTGGTGTATTTTTGTTGTTGTTGGAGGTGGTGGTGGTGGTGATGTGGTTCTGGTGGTGATGATTGTGTTGATGGTGGTGGTTGTTGTTCGTGGTGTTTGTTATCTTGCCCTTTTATCACTTTTACTGTTATACCCAAAACATCCATAACTTTTCCTTTAAGTTTAAAGCAGAAAAGAATATGAATCAATAAATTTATGATAAATGATTGGTTGTGCTGAGTCACAATTTATGCGAAGTATGATTAGCCATGCTTTTATTTTGTTGTAAGTATGGTGTACAAATAAATGATAATTATGTACTTAATCATTTTTTGTTTTCTATTTCATTCCTTAGAACATGAAGAAGAGCCAACGTGTAAAAGCTCTGAATATATGAATCTCCATTTCAAGGTGAAGTGGTTATACACCAAATATATTGCCGATGTGCCTCAATACCGTGGAGCAGTGCCAGAATATCCACGGTAAACTTTTTCTTTATATTTATGTGAAAAAATGTTAAGGGCAAATAGCTTTTTTTTTTTCATTTCAATAACTATGAAAGAAGTGAAAGTTGTTTTGGAGTTTTTTTGTCAGTTTGTTGATTTGACATCCTAAGCTGTAGTGAGATATTTATGTGTTACCAAAATTATCAATAATTTGTTTACAATGCTGAATGCATACTTAACAAATACATTTATGTCAAAAGAATTTGAAAACAGTCTAGAACAGTATATTATGACCCATTTTAGTATGAAGATGGACAATTTGTACTATGTAGGCCCCATATTAAATTTAGTTTGCAAAAGCAGTTTTTGAATATTTTTTTCAAATTACATTTAAACATGCTAAACTTTAACATGTCATGCTTTTTGACAGATGGTTTGAGCCTTTTGTGATGCAGTGGCTCAATGAGAATGATGACGTCTCCATGGACTATCTTCATGGGGCTTATGATAGAGACAGAAAAGATGGGGTAAGAGGGTTAGAGTTTTTTTCGTGGGTTTGTTATTGTGCATGACTTATCCTTAACCACTTGGCTGTACAGAGACCAAAAACGATCTCCCCCATCGGACTGCGCAGAGGCCAAAAACGACCTCTTTACATCTGGCTTCTCTTTTAAGTGGTAAATATGCAGTTGATCTAGCCAATCCATCAGTCTGTAATTAAATAGCGACTAGACTTGTTTGTTTTGCTTTTTAGCACAAAACATTGCTTAAATGTCCGAATTTGATGAAATTTTTGGCGTTACAAGCGAGGAAGAAAAAATGCAAATCTTAACTCCCAATCTTACACCCCCAAAAAATTATAAGTGAGCACTCAAGAGGTTAAGAGAGTGTCGTGTGTGGTGTTTTGGAATTTAAGGGGATGCAAGGTTACGTGGGTGAAGGGTAACTCTGTGTGGCTGGTAAAATCACAAATATGTCGAAAAAGGAAAACAAATACTCTTTTTCGATTTACAGATATATTTAAAATGCTCTGTCAAAACATGGAATAGGCATGCACGTTTAAAGTGTTAATATGATTTCTTTAACATGTCATTCACTTACTTACATTCTGATTTTCACTGTCACAATCTGGTTGAAAGATACCTTAGCAGATTAGTTTGTAAAAGTGTATAAACATTTAAAACCGAGCTTTTCTGAATGCCAGAACTCAGAGATAAGGTTTAAGAACATCCATAAATTTCTTTCTTTGTTCTTGTGGAAACCGTTCAATCAAAGGCTGTTAAGATCAATCGACCACTACAAAGATATTTCACTTGGAAGCTATGTCAAAATCTTTTATATACATGGAATTCTCACTTAGCTCCAGTGATATTGCAGCATTTTAATGGGGGAGGGGGGGTTTAAGTGTTTTTAATTTTGTCTCACTAGCTACGTTTTATATAATTTTATTAAGAATAAGATTTAAATAAACTCTATTGCATAATGGCTCATTTGTTTATGATTTGAACATTTTTATTTTCCTTTCAACAGTTCCAAAAGAGCTCGGAACATGCACTGTTTTCCACTTCTGTGGTGGATGTCTTCACTCAACTCAACCAGTGCTTTGATGTTATCAAGAAGCTTGAATGTCCGGATCCAGAAGTTGTCAAAAACTATATGAAACGATTTGCTAAGGTAATGCATCTTTTTTCTAAAAAGAACAAGTTCAGATAAAATGTGAAACCAAGTCCTATTTGTATGTATTTGTCTTCTTACCTACAGTAATTTTTTTACTATTTTTTGTGCACAGTTGGGATGGAATGTTGCAGTTGAAATCTTGAAGTAGGCCTATGCTATTTACATTTCTGGTATAGATCTACAAAAAAGAAGCATGGCATCACTCTCATAAGCATAGACCTGAAATTGGCCAAGCTATGATGAGGTTCAAATATCTGTAACTGAAAATTTTTATGTGTTGTACCAGATCTGTCCTTGCTTTGGAATTTTATTTTAAAATGTATGTCATGACACAAACCCTAAATGCTATATAAAAACAAACTTAGTAAAAAGGAACAGTCTAAAAAATGATTGTAGGCTACATGTAGTTTTATGCTAGATTTTACTACTATTGAAAACAAAAACATTTATTAATAGATTTGAGTTGTTGTTTTTTTAAACTGTTTCTATTTACTTTTTTTCACTTTCAAATAATTGTTGTCTTTAAATGTGTATTTTTTCAATTTTCTATAATGCCTACTCTGGTACCAATATTCATTTTTTTTTTATCTCTAGACTGTCAACAAAGTGCTTTTAGCTTATGCAGATATCGTTAGAAGAGATTTTGAAAAGTACACAAGTCGACAAAAAGTGGTAAGTTTTGCTTTACTGCCAAGAAAGCTAAATTTTCAGAAGACATTGAATTTTTTTGCAAGCTCTTAAACATTTAAAAGTAGGCCTATTTGGCATTTGTATAAGAGATTCATGTCTTTCCTATTTGCATAAATAATAGCAATAAAATATTGTTTGTAGCATTATCTCGTGTACCTTTATCTCCTTGCTTGCTCTAAAACCATTCCTATGATTTAACCGATATATCTTTCTTATTGCTTATTTTTAGGCATGTATCATGATGAACAACATCCAGCAATTGCGAGTGCAGCTTGAAAAGGTCTTTGAGTCTATGGGTGGAGAAAAGGTTTTTATCTTTTTTCTAATACTTTTCGTTTGCAGTTTATTAGATATGAAACGGTTTGGTAAAATACATGCAGTACACAGGACTGTTTTATTATCATTAGTCAAATTAGTTTGTTGTTTTTTTTTCATGAAAACATGAACAATACATGATACATTTTTTTCAACTTCAAAATGCCCTTGTGAATAGAAAATTTAGGCTAATGATGACAAAAAGAAAAAAAAGAAGGGACTATGAGGACACACATTGGCAAAAATTAAATCTTCTCTGGGTCTTTTTACATGTTATCATCAGGTAAATGTTGGTAGCTTAGGCATCCATGGTTGTTTTTCCTGTATCTTCTACCTTAAAATTTGTTTTGTAAATATCTCATCACATGTATTTATGCAATATTTTTTTTATGATTTATCATTAATGTTATGTCCAGTACTGATATTCCTAATAGAGCTGTAATTTTCTTTTTACTTCAGTTGGACTCCGATGCCGCTAACATCTTGAATGAACTCCAACAAACTTTGAATGGAGTGTTGGATGAGTTAAGCTCAATATTCTCTAAGAGGTAATTTTTTTCTCTCTTTTTTTTTTTTTTGATTATCCTTTTTGTATGGCAATATGCAATGTCCTTATAAAATTCGTAAATTGCTTTTCCTGGAATTTTTCATGTTTGCTTTACTGTCATGGCCAATACGTTATCTTTAAGGGATATGATCAAAAGAAAAACAGCCTTTTAAAAGGGTTTTTTCAGTAATAATTGCCCAGTACTAAAAGGATGGCTTATTAGAGCAACTGGATAGTTTGAGGCATTGTCTTTCATATCAATGTAGCTAATTTACATTATTTTCATTTATTCTATTTTTCTGTGGTTTCATATATCCATATCTAATATATCATTAAAAGGAAAGAAAATTGTATGTAATGCCTTTTGCTTAAATTCTCAAGTACCCTTTACTTGCACTTGTATTTTTTTTACTATTCTACATTGGCAATACATCTTTGATGCATTCTGATCTCATAAATAGATCTAGGTTTCTAATCCTTTAAATCGTTAGATACATCTTGGATTAGTCATGACATAACTGTTTATATTTTTCCTGTTTTTACAGGGAATAAAATTTTGAAAAATCATTTGTTTAAATTATTTTATGGAACTTAATATATTTTAACTCTTGAAAACTGAGCGGCCACGCAAGAGGAAAAAATGTGGAATGGGCATGCAGTCGTAAAGAGTTGAATGAGAAGAAACTTTTCCTCAGATTATAATGAAATGTGGAGAAAAGTAGGCTCTTAGCTATTGAGACGTCAGAAAAGGTTTGATTCTTTGAGACCTCCTCTGTATCAAACAGAGACACGTGTAAATGTTTTCACCTACTAGATTTCTTTTTATTCAGTCTTGAACCGCAGATACAGCAAAGCATGCAGGAACTGGGCACTTTGCTATCAAAAGTTAAAGGTGGTGGCCAAGTGTCACTGTCACAGCCCAGTCAGCGCTCTAGCATTCAGCAAGAGTCAGACATGGTGCTCAGGCCGCTTATGGACTTGCTTGATGGCAGGTGAGGTTTAAAGATTTGCCTTGTGAGAAGTGATGAATGTGAATATTCATGTGAGTTAAGTGATTTTGTTTTTTTAATACATCGCAAGTGAAAGAAAGCATGCAATGGGACTTTTAAGCATACTTTTCTAAAATAGGCCTATATGTTTATCATGTTGTCTCTTTTACACCACTATATAATTTCGAGACCCAATGATGGTTTTATGCGACATGTTATTAATCTATTGAATTTAAGTTCAATCTTTTAAGAGTCTGTACTTGACTTTTCTAGTTCATGTTTGGTTTGCTTTGTAAGCACTATGGAGAACTTCAAAATCTGTTATTTCGGTATTTATTACCATAAAGAGGAAAATTTTGTTTCAATTATAATTTTTATCACTTCTTGCTGACAGACTTCGATTTAATATGTCTATCTTCATTTGGATGTCAGCAAAAAAGCAAATTGGCGCTTTTTACTAAAATTCATGCCTTGTGAAATTGATTTGTTAGGAGAAAGAGTTTTATAAATGGAAATAATAGTAAAATAAAAACTTGTTATTGAATTAAATATGTTAGCAAGTCTTTCATAAATATAGAATTGTTTTTAATATAATTATCTTGTAATCTTTGAAAGTACTTTTAATATGCTTAAGTCTATGTTTTAACTCATTTATTGTTTGATTTAATTGTCTTTGATCTCATAAAAAATTATAGAAATGTTTGTTTATTTCACCTATTTGCAACAAACTTTCTTACAACTGCTACTTCTGAATGTGATCGCTATCGGACTGAATTAGCCTGTCAATGTTTGCTCAAGTCTGTGAGAAAACGGTGCTCAAGAGATTACTCAAGGTAGTTGCATTTTCATTTATGTAATATAATGTCTTATTTTAAATCTAATACGGCTTTAAAGACTCCTTGACATTTTTAACTTTTAATTATTTATGCAATGGGGCTGGCTTTTGCCGTAAGCAGTTTTGTTTTACTCAAGTTAAAAATTTTCAAATTATCTACCATAACTTAGTCAAATTATTACTCTGAGCATATGGATTGTATCATATTTATTGTAAAAAAAAAAGAACTATCATAAAATAAAACATAATATGTTATATTTTCAGGAACTCTGGAAAATTGTCATGCATACAATGGAAAAAACTGTTGTGCTTCCCCCATTGTCCGATCCTAGACAGGTAAGAAAGCTCTCTTTTAAACCACTCCCTCTTTTCTCTCTTTCTCCTCCCCCCCCCCCTCT
>RQTK01000184.1:476652-544709 GCA_003991915.1 Elysia chlorotica
TCTCTCTCTCTCTCTCTCTCTCTCTCTCTCTCTCTCTCTCTCTCTCTCTCTCTCTCTCTCTCTTTCTCTATATATTTCTCTCTCACTCCCTCTCTTTTTACTTTTTTCTTCCTTTCTTTTATTGTTGTTTTTTTTTCATGTCTCTAAAATAGGTTTTATATTTCCAGTTTTCAAATGGGCTTTTTACTCCTTGAGATGGTTTTCTTACATGCTAAAATGATACTGCCAGTCAGAACAGAATGTGGGACATTACATCTTTGGAGGCGTCCTCATCAATAACCCACTAAATTTTGTTTAAAATATTGTCAAGCTTTGTTTTTTCTTTAAAGGTTGATATTTCTTCAATATATTATTTGACTCATTGCTTTAATTAAAATAATATATATATAATCACCATTCATTTTATATTACTATTATTCTTGTGACATTCGCAGTTATCTTGGAAAAGCTTGTAGTTAAGAGGGAAAATTTTTGTAGCATATAAGTGACATTAATAATTAACCTTGTGAAGGGGAATTAAGAATTTGTCATCTTTTATTTTCACTTTTGTCTTTGATGATACTGTAATCAAGTATAAAAATCAGAGATGATTCTAGTGTCAGGGGCTAAAATTTTGCTTTTAAAAGCATTAAGATTATTTTTTAAATGGGCAAATCATCATTATAACTTTTGTGCAATCAGTCATTTATAATAGAAGAGCTGAGAGTCCAAAATATGGTAAGTGACTAGATTTGTATACAGATGAGATAGCAAATCTTAGGAATGGCGAGGGAAACGAGATCATAGTTTATGTGTAAATAGTTCCCCTTTTTATTTTTGTAGCTTATGTTCCAGCGTTTGTGAAGATGTTTTTAAGCTTTTCTGTACATCATCGAAACTTCCGAACTAAAAGTTACTTTTCCTAATGCCGGAAGCATTTAGTCACGTTTTAAATATACAAATTTTTTATCCATTACTCTGACTCTATTTCTCTCTCTAGTTAAAATGAATAGTTAGGTTATTTCTTTTCAAAATTATGTGTTACATTTAGTGACTTCATAAGACATATTTGGTTTTCCCTTTTCTCCTCGATTTTTAAAGTCTGTTGCCAATAGAATGTTTAGCTGCATAACCTTTTTATGCATTGGAAGTGTTCATGCAAGACCACCAAGTGAGAAAGAATCTTTTTTCTTTTATTCATATTACAAACAAATCAAAATTGGCACAAATCAGCACTCACATCCAATTAGTTGAACTACTTATAATTTTTCTTTAAACACTTAGTTCATATTACTGAAAATAATGAAGTTGTGGTAAAATGGAAGCTTTTCCCTTTGTTTTGAAAAGCTGTTGAGTGCACTGGCGATTATTGCAAACTTGTTACATTATTTTGAAATATTGTTGCTAAAAGAATATATTGATTTGCTTATCATTTAATGTTTGTGGTGTTGGCAAAAAAAAAGAATTTGCTTTTTATTGCAGTGGGGCTGGTTTTTATCATTCTTTTTCATGGTACTTTGGTGACTGCTTAGCATTAATATTTCTGTTTTGATTTTGCTTTCCCCATTTTTCTCCAAACCTCTCTGCATCCTTTTCTCTCTTGCTCTATTCCTATTTCTTCTCTTTTGCCTCCCTAACCCCATCTGTCTGTCTGCTATCTACATCTGTCTGTGTCTCTCCCATCTCATTCTGTCTCCATACATTCTCCATGTGTGGTGCCTTTCTATCCTTCTCCCACCCATCATCAGCTGCTTCCATTGCCAAGCAATGCACAGGCTAAGATTGAGGACATGTCTCGCATCCTACTGAACCATGTGAGCCAGATGCCTATGAACACACCAATGAAGCAGGTCAAGAGCATTCAGGCCACCTTCCTGGTACTGCTTCTCTCTCACGCTCTCTCTAAAAAATAGAAAGTTGTTCATGGCTTAGTTTTCCTTGTTTGGTGTTGTTCCTTCAATAGATTTTTTTTCTGGTCTATATTAGTATATATATTGATGGATAATTCTTTTTTTGGCCACATCAAAAGAAAGTCAAGGAAAAGACCATTATAAAGTCAACATTTTTTCTTTAGTGTATTACTTTTAGTCCTTCATTTTTTTTGGTCAAATAATTATGTATGTCTTTCTTTGTTGTTGTTGATGTTGTTTTTTTACAGAATTATTGTAAGGATTTTCTTTTTTCACCATTCCTCATTTAAAGCATTGTTGTTAGCACAAAATTATTTTCAAACTAAATGGATCAAGGTTTCCTATGCACACAAAAAAAATTGATAAGTGTTGTCATTGATGTTGTACCTTTGAATGTGTCTCTTTTTTAGGCTATAAAGGTCCAACGCAAATATGATTTCTTTTGCTTCCTTTATGAACTCTAAAGCTTTTGTGATTTTTCTTTAATATTTTCCTTTACATCATTTGAACCTAACATAAATAAAACATACTCATTGTTTCAACAAGTATCAAGTATGTGTATTTTCAGGGTCATAGTCTACATTTTCTTGAGATTCTAAATAGTAAAATTGAATAAATTTTTTTGAATTTCTCATAAAGATATAGAACTCCTAGCATGTTTTGAAAAAATTGAAAAATGGTTATTTTTTGTTGATAATGTACTTTGAAGTGATATTTTTTTCTAATTACTTTTTCAATCGATCTTGTTGTATTTGAAACTAGCTGTTAGATTCATGTTAACTTTAAAATAGAGAAATCACAATATTTTTTAACACACTTTGTTAAAATTGTGCACCACAGAAGCTTGCTTTTTGTTGAATCTTTTTATGTTATGAATTCGGCTGACTAGTTTTTTTATATATTTTTTTACAATAATAAAACATTTATAGGAATTTTAGACATATGCCTTTTAATATAAACCAACACAACTCTCAGTTGAGAAATATGTCCAAAGATAATTATTTAGAAAGGTTTTTGTAGATTATCAATATCAAAATCTAGCACCTATGAGATCATCTATTATGACATAGTATTACAAGATAATTTACCATGTCCAATCAGCCAATGTGCTTAGACAGGGAGTATAAAAGATTGTCGGAATTAGCCTCAATATTAAGGATTGAAAACTCTTTCGTATAATTGAAGGCTCCATTTATTTAAATGTGCGTAGAGAAATTTTTAAAAAAAGATAAAAAGAAATGGTATTACTACTCTAGTTTGATAAATGGTTGTACCATGGAATATTACAGCAGTTAAAATCAAAAATATTATTATGAATGCATTAACTATCAAAATCTGAATTAAAGAATGCTTATAGTTAATTAACTTTGGATTAATAAATTGACATCAGTAGTTCTGTTTTTAAAAAACAACAGTAGATTCTTTGGTGTTATTTGCATTAAAGAAAAAGGAGCAGTCATTTTCTTCCAACAATTTATTTCTGATAGTGCAATTTTGTTCTTGTTTACAATTCACTACATATTTAGAAATTAAAAAAGAGAATTTTACCCATAAAAATACTCATTTTGAAGAGGCTCCCATCACTTTGAGTGTGGATATAAATGCCGTCTTTGATCAATTTCTTTTATTCTGATAGAATCTGAACATGGTTGTTGGCGTCCGTCTGTCTCGGGAGACAATGGAGTATTTGCGCCTAGTAGGTAAGATCAGTTTGTGGCTGAATGGCAGCGCCTGCTGTGGCTGAACAGGCCGATTTTGGAGTGGCAGGTCCTGTTACAGTTTTGACAGGGAATCCGCCTCTTCTGGTACTGTACTGCAAACAGCATCTCCCTGAGGAGGACCTTGCAGACTTTGGTCTTGACGGGGCAGGTTGAAGAGGCTCCAATCACTGAGAGTGTGGATATAAAAGACATCTTAAATATAGACAAAAGCAAACTGCAGAAGGAGAAAGAAGAAGATAAAAAAAAAAAAAAGAACAAAAAAACATAATTATTTCAAAAAGATAAAAATAAGGAAGGGTTATAAAAATGAAAAATCATACAAGACAGTGCCTCTCATGTCTTTGTGGAAGGAGATTATCAACTTCAAAAGCTTTGGGGGACAACTAATGCTTTGTAGTAGTGTAAAGAGGCCACACTTCTGCTGACCAGGTAACACCCTCGTCAGATCAATGAAGGCGAGGTAGAGTGTTTGTTTCTGCTCACGACACTTTTTCTGCAGCTCTCGTAGGGAAAATATCATGTCCACGGCTGACCTTATTCCGCTCTCAAACCGCACTGTACCTCTGGATAGATGCGTTCTGAGAGTGACTAGAGTCTATTTAGAACCACACGTGCGAAAACCTTGCCGACGATGCTTAGCAGGGAGATACCGCGGTATGTATTACAGTCACTGCAGACTCCTTTGTTTTTGTACAGAGACGAAATATTGGCGTCAAGCATGTCCTATGGGACTGAACATATCATCCCAACAATGGAGCAAGAGATTGTGGAAGTGGTAAAGGAGAACAGTATTTTTGCCGGAATTGATGACTTCAAATGGAATGACATCACTAACTGGAGCTTTGCCACTGGCGAGGGTGCCGATGGCTTTGCTGAGTTCCACGAGAGAAGGTGGGACCTCAAGTTCATCCATGACTGGCAGGGGCTGCTGCGCTCAACTGCTGTGTCAGTGACGATGTTTTCTCGTACGTACAGTTGCTGGTAGTTCTCCGCCCATCTCTCCATTTGCTTTGCGCGTTTCCGTGATATGTGATGACGTCATCTGAGGTAAAACTCAGTGGTGCAATTTTGACGGCGCTTGGGTCGAACGCCTTCTTTGGTCCCTCGTACACCCCACAGACGTTGCCGCTGTCGGCGTAGAGTTGGATGCCGTGGAATAGATTCAGCCATTAGACGTTGTCGAGGCGTCGGGCGATCTTCTAGATTTCACATCTGACTTTTCTGAGTGTATTCTCTGAGGGTCTCTCTTGTACTTGAGCAGGGCAGCGCATTTAGCTGAGATTGCTGGCTCTAATTTGACCCCTTCTTCAAACCAGTCTGGGTTTTTCTTTTCCCGCTTGCCAAAGGTGTCCATGGCAGAGTTTTAGATGGCCTGACGAATGTGTCCCCATTTCTCTTCTGCCGTATGGGTTGGATAATCTTGAAGGGACTCCTGGGGTGAGTTTGAGAAGCGGGCGCAGACATCAGTGTTGGCGGTTAAGGCTGTGTTGATATGAGGTTTGAAATTGTGGATCCGCTTGGGTTGGAGGCGAATTTTGGTTGTGATCAGCGTATGTTCGGTGTCGCAGTCAGCGCTGTGGTCACTGCGAGTGCTGCGAACGCAGTTCAGCGAGTCTCTCCTGGTGATGCTGAAATCCAGCCGGTACTAGTGGCGGGATCTAAGGCGGCGCCAGGACACTCTGTGCTGGGGCTTCTAGTAAAAGAAAGTGTTGGTGACGTACAAGTCGTGGAAGGAACACAGCTCGAGTAATCTTTTTTCCATTTTTTGTTCAGCCTGGTAACACCAAAGTGGCCGATGCTGCAAGTCCAAGAGTAATGGTCGGTTGCAATGCGGGCATTTAAATTCCTAAGATACAGGCGCTCTGTGGTAGGGATCGCCTTGATGGTGATCTCAAGCTCCTCATAAACTCATCCTTCATTTCGGCACTGGACCTTTGAGTGGGAGCATAGACATTCAGGATGGTCACTGGGCACAACAAACTGGAGAGGTGAAGGGAGAGAACGTGTAATCCTGTTCTCTAAGACTACCGCTGAATGAAAGCCTGGTCTCTTGAAAGACCGCAATGTCAATGGTAAGCCTCTTGAGCTCACTGTTGATGATGGCTGTCTTTCTAGCATCACCATTTTGTTGTAGATCGTCGGCGGCCAGGGTATTTCCACAAATCGGTAGGTCAGCATAACCTCACGTCTGGGGGCACAGTCTCCTCAGAGTCTTGAAGTTCAGTCTGGGTCATAACTAAAATAACTTTTTAAGAATATGATATTCTATAGCATATGGAACTCACGTTTTCATGCAAACAAAATCTTTATGAATGAAATTTTCATTGTTAGATAATTAGAAAATGCAGGCATATTTGACTGTTCTTAAATTCTGAATATTTGCTGTACCCATTTTCTTAAAATTTAATGATTTGATATTGTGGTTTTTTTTTTTAGTATTTCTGATTTTCTCCGTTTCCTTTCTTGTAAAACTATAGTCTGCACTCATAATTTCTCAGTCATGATGTCATTCAACAACCCTTTGACTTTGCTGTTTGTGTTTTAAGCAACATCCCTGCGTAAAACTGTCGACAGAAGAAAGGAACCACATAGACATGGGCATTACTTTACTTCCCCCTCCTCTTTCCACCTAAACATAATAGCTCAGTCATTCTCACTTTCACTATTCTGAATAGTTTTAGATCAGTATAGAGGTAGGCCTATTCTGCATTTTACATAAAATCAGAGAAAAGCTTTTGAAGTCGAAATCTTTTTCCATATTGTCCCTCCAACCACCCTTATTAATTTTAGGTCTGTAAACTCATTTTTATACCAAGAACATGTCCTCAAAGATGTTGACAAGAACGAAAAACATAGTTTAAGCAATAAAGACTTTACATTGAGTGGCTTTTGAGGCAGCTAAATCTTACATGCACATCAATTTTATGATTTTTATGTTATACACACACAGGATAAGGTGTACATTATAATAGCTGTGATAAAAATAGGTGTATCAGTTTGTAAATCCCTATTAACTCTAAATATTACTATAACTCAGAAGATAACTTTTTAAAGGTAATAATTGTAATCATACACAAATTTTGCTGAACAAATGTTACAAATTTAGGCCTTTATTTTTACATTTCGTTGAGAAAATTGAAAATTTTGTGCATAAACAAAAACAAAATGGATATTGCAAGCAAACTATGAATTTCATTTGAAATAATAATATTTATCTTTATTATTGAATCCTTATTTAGACCTACATTTTAGTTATCAAATAATAAAAAGCAACGTGATAAATATCTGCTCAGCTTAAATTTGTGCCTTTACAGTGTTTACTTTGTAATTTGCCAAATTTAGGGGGGGGAGGGGGGGGGAGTGCGGTAGCTCTGCGGTAGAACATCAGCTTCCGAAGCAGGAGGTCTGTGATTCGAGCCCTGACAATTTCGCCTCCTACTGGTTGGGTTGGTGTCGGTTTAATGTGAACAGCTGAGACAAAAGTCATGGTATCCCAGCTCTATCTTGTGTGTGGAAGCACATAAAATTGTCAGAAATCAGTCTTGATGCCCGTCCACGTTGGACGTTAAACCAATTGCCAAATTTAAAGTGCTTACACTTTTTATTCTTGCTCTCTTCATAAAAATTAGGATATGTCCAAGGAAGCAGAGAAGAATTTGAGCCCTAAACAGTGTGCTGTATTGGATATGGCTCTCGACACCATCAAGCAATATTTCCATGCTGGTGGCCAGGTCTGTAATTATTAAGTTTATTTAACTATGTGGAGAGTGATCTTATTTCCTCTAACAATAGCGAATCGTCTGTTGAAATGATATTGTTAGATTTTGTATAATGTGCTTGTTTTTGTTTGTTATTTTTTGTTGTTTATTTATTTTATTTTATTTTTTTTTATTTTTTTTAGGGGGGGGGGGGGGGGGGTTGTTTGTTTGTCTGTTGCTGTTTCTGATTCAAATTATTTTCTGCTCAAGAAAAGCCGTTACAATTTAAAAGCAAAGCTTTCATCTTTACAGTAAATAAAACACTTGAGAGGTTTATCTGGATAAAAAAGAAGTTGAAAATAACCTTTGGAACTCCCCATAACTTTTCTCAATTTGCTGCTGAATATAATTCCATTTTTTTCTTTAATTTTTGCAACTCAGGGTCTGAAGAAAACTTTTCTTGACAAGAGTGCAGAACTCCAGTCCTTGAGATATGCCTTGAGTCTTTATACTCAAACAACAGATACACTCATCAAAACGTTTGTGAGCACTCAGACACAGCAAGGTGAGATACTGCAAGCAAACATTTTAAGAAGGAGATAGGAGGAAGATTGAGTCTTAGACAGAAATACAGACAAAACTGAGACAAAGACACACAGACAGACAGACAGACATAGAGACATGCACAAATATACATTTAAATAATTATTTATATGAACGCAATTTTATTTGAGTTGGTTATGGCATTTCTTTTTTTTCTGACTATGTGTTATAAAATTTATGAAATGTTTACTATAATTTAATGTGATAAAAAATAATTCTCTTCATACAAAAGAACATCTAAGGAGAATGGTTTATTGTAGTCTGTAGAGCGGTTTGGGGAGCAGTCGACCGGTTTCTCCTCAGACTGCTCTTTAAATTTATTAAGTGTAGGGGAGTAGTGATTGTTGGAGGATTTCAGTGGAAAAGCGCCTAGTGCGTTTGCTATTTCCCGTTCCCCCTCCACACACGATCCATAAGTCTCCCTCAAGCGCTTCACTGCAGAAGGGACATTCTTACCTGTATTTTTCTTACTGACTTCTAGATTTTGGACAGGGGGTGGGGGGGTATCTTCATTAATTTTGGAAATATTGCATCCCCAAGACTTTCGCTTCTGCAGGAGTATTGTACGCCGAGCCACCGCACGTTGCTTTCTAAAAATAGTCAAACTATCTAATGAGGGATTTGTCCTAAAAGCTGGAAAGGCTTTTTCCCTGTCGAACCAGGGTTTGTCCTCTCGTGGAACCGTAGAGGTCTGAGGGATCGTCCTCTTTGCAATCCGTCGCTTAGACCATCCATACCACTGCTGTGGCGATGATAGGCAGAGAGGCCTCGGGTGTTGGAAGTCTAATTTAGAGGGTAATTTTGTTTCTTGGAGGCAAGCTGCAGCGACATTATGTTTTAACATAACTTCTTTTCAACATCGCTGATCACCAAAAATGGTGACCAGCTGGTTTTGGCAGTGACGCCTAAATTTGTTGGGACATCCACTACCTTTCGTTTACTTGATCCAGATGGCACACCTGCTTCATCCGGACAAGGATTCTTAAATAAGTTGGGAGTTGGGGCGGTTTCAATTGATAATAAAGGTTCCATAAAGAAATGAAAGAGAGCTTCTGCTTTGGTTTCCCCACCCGCCATCGAGCCCAACAAGGGGACACTGGGCTAGTAGTGTCAGGACTACCTCGGAGTTATACTTCTAACATTAGAGGGAATGCTAGAATTGACCCAAGCCAAGAAAGACATGACCAGCGTTTGAGCAATGTGGAGCACATCGTCCGCCTGTTCGGATAAAGGAGCAGGCCAAAGTAATATGTTGGTGAATGGCAGCCTGCAGGCTGATTCGCCATCACCAGTATCCCTGCCTCCACCCTCACGGACGCACCTCACGGCGAACAAGGTACCCACTAGTGGGGATCAGAAGTAGAAGAGGTGGGGGCAAGAAAATGGATAGGAAGATAAGAGCACTAAAGAGAGCGGGACAGAAGACATAGCAAGATAAAGAGAAAGGGCCAGCCCTTAGCAGTCTTTTACTGTATCATGCGCGACAGACAGGCAGTGGTAACCATTCTTTACACCCCTCATTTTACTAGTGGTAGAAAGGAGTAGATTGTATTCTACAGAATCGTCACTTAAAAAAAGATAGCTAGCTGTGCAGTATTTGATGTTCACTTGATTGAAGTTGCTTTTACTATCACGTTACTCACTTGCATTTTACTATATGAATGTCTATTGTAATTTTGTATAAGATAAAATAGTCTCACATCTTGGAACACAGAGAGACACAATAAAATATAGCACAAATGAAATTTAAACATATAAACGTTTGCCTTTATTTGCTTCATTAGTATTATTTTCCATCTCTACACTATGTGACAGAGCGACCAGGTCAGGAGGATCCTGTCGGTGAAGTCTCCATCCAGGTAGATTTCACAACACATCCTGGCACAGGGGAACACAAAGTAACTGTCAGAGGTGGGTTTCACACTTTATGTGCTCTGGCAATCCAAACTATTCTTAACTTTAGTTGTTGTTTTTTTTTATATTTTCTGAAGCACATCCAAAACACAGCGTCTCAGCAGCGATATGTTAGCTGAGCACTGGTCGTCACCTAAGCCCTGGTAACCTTGCCCAACTTTGGCAAAATACTGGGCCAAGGTACGCCCAGTGAGGACTGTTCTAATCTTGCATAGTTATTGGCATCTATGCATAATGTTTTTTGCTCTGTACGATATGATTTTACCCAATATCTAAAAGCAGAGTTAGTATTTGAAACAACATATGTGTATGTGGGATAATAACAAACAATTAAAAGAATGAACATGATAGTTTTATTTGTGGTTGACTTGTAAACTGAAGCTATTATTGAGAGATTAAGTAGCGTGATTGATAATTAATAAATAGTTCAATAAAATAGTGACCACTAACTAAATTGTTAAAAATGTTGGTGTCACTTTAAAGACAATAATTATATTGAACATTATAACTCACCAAATTTTATGTTGTTATCACGGTACAGAATTTGCTGCTACATCAGGAGACAGCACATAAAAAATTGTCATACGTCAGTCTTGGGGCTCGTCCACAATATAGCCTATATAGTGCTGATGTTGGACGTTAAACCAATTCAACAACAGCTACAACAGGAGAGAGTCATCTACTTGTCTCAATACTTCAGTATTTGGCAATGTTTTTTGTTATCCTTGTTGGATGAGTTATTCAATAAAGATAAAAATGTATTAAATAATCTATTGTAGGTAATCACATTGATTTCTGCAAGGAATAAATGATGATGAATGTTATAAATAAATTAGTTACTTATTTGTATTGGATTCGAAAAGACAGAGGGACTTGCAGTAAATTGGCGGGCAAAATGTGTGATAATTTGTCCAGCTCATTGGGGATGACAAAGGCCTGTTCTCTGTTCAGATTTGAAATGGATTGGCAACTCAACTCAGTCCCTTGCTTTCTCAGGAGTCCCAACCCGAATGAATATATTATTGTCTTATGAATGGGGTGCAATGTCTCTCTAGCAGATGTTTTTTGGCAATTGCTTTTTGGGGAAAATTTGTCTGTAGATGAACATATAATTGTCTATAGCAGATTGAATGCCTGGTAAAGAACTGTGGTGTATGAGCTTTGTGTTGGAAATTGCTTTATGAGGCTTACTGAGAGCTGTGTTTAAACTTTTAAAACTTAGCTGAATCAAGACTGTGCTTTGTCCACTATGATAGGATCATTTGCACATTCTTCTGTTCGTGTGACTATCATATTGGTGAGGTCCATGAAGAATGTAGGGTGCGAGTATTTATAACAGTGGTTCCCCTACATGCCTATGCAGTTTATGCGGTAAAAACTGCTGTTAAGAGAGTAAAATGTACAACACAATAAAGCTAAAATCTTGCACTTTCCGATGCCACCAAAAAATTATTAAATAATTAGTGCAGTCGGTTATAATTAGCATAAAAATGTACTAAGATAATTTTGCATAAGTAATTAAATAAAAATCCAACTAGCTTCACAAAAGTTAAGCTAGAAAGATTGTGATTTCACTGTTGTGTCAAAGAAAAGCAGGAAATTATCTTGGAAAAACTAGCATAATTCAGTCTTTAGTGGTTGAAGAGTGTTGACTGAGTAAAGAGCATGAAAAATCATTTTTTAAATGATATTCCGCTTCGATGGGTCTCACAAGTCTATACAATGCGAGCCAGTGCAACGGCTCCGGCAAGAAGTAGACATCTCCTTATTTTCCTCTTCTTGCACTGAGACGCATAGAGGAACTGGTAGCGGTGCGCCTGAATCTCGGTCACTTGGAAAGATAAGACAGATAGGTGTAATTAAGTTTGGCTGTAGCGCTTAACTGAAGTAGATGGGAGAAATAGAACTTTCTACGCCGTGAAAAGCATGTCATAGGATAAGCAGTGCTGAAACTCAAAAGGTGTATGTGAGCTAGAAATTTTATTAGAGTAGGCCTACCAAATATTTTCACTATTCTTCAATCACAATTTTCCCAAACTCAAAACTGAGGTGAAATTCTTCAATTTATTTGAAGAAAAACGACAAAGTGTCTCATACAGTTTAATGGGAGTGAAAAGAACAAACTAAAAGTACAAACTGGCAAAAAATTCAGCAGTGGGAAAGATTTTAATAATTTCTCCAGTACATTGATGAGCTTTAACTTTCAAAAGAGCTAGGGTTATTTAAGACATATTTCCTCTAACTTCATAAGGAACAAGGAAGTTATTATGAATGCAGTGTATTGAGGTTTTTTTAAAGTAACACCAAACAATGTGTTTGATATATGTAAAATATAGTTTGGCCTATTTTGTTGAAAAGCCAAATTGGTATGAGTTTTGTACAACAAACCGGCAGAAGAAATTAAAGATTTTGTCCTCCCTTTGCACATGTATGATCTTCATGAATCAATCTTTTGTTGCATGTCTACTTAATACTAAGATAACAAACAGCATATAAACAAGTGTGTCTCGTTTTTCAGAATTGATTAAACATTTTTTACTGTCTTCGGTTTCAGTTGTTGCATGCAATGACCTGAAGTGGAGAACAACGGGTATGTTCCGACCATTTGTTGAGGTCCATTTGATTGGGCCTCATCTGAATGACAAGAAGCGCAAACACTCCACCAAGTCAAAGTCAAACAATTGGAGTCCCAAGTACAATGAAACATTCCATTTGTAAGTCGACATTCTTTTTTCTTACATATTATGTTATTTCATTAGGGTATTATTAAAGTTTCTTGATTATGTTTTCTTTTTTTTTTATCTTAAAGGTTCCTTACAATGTTTTTAAGTAAACAGTATACTGTTTACTAAATTCAAAGACTATTTAATTTATTCTTTCTTCATCCAGCAACCTTGGTAATGAAGATGATCCATATGCATATGAACTACAGTTTTGTGTAAAAGACTACTGCTTTGCCAGAGAAGATCGCCTGATTGGAATTGCTCTTATGCAACTGCGTGACATCATCGAGCAAGGCTCATGCGCCTGTTGGGTGGCATTAGGCCGACGTGTACACCTTGACGATACAGGCTTTACTGTCCTGAGGATTTTGTCACAGCGCACCAATGATGAAGTGGCCAAGGAGTTTGTGAAGCTCAAATCTGAGTGTCGTCACCTGGAAGAAGTCCAGTCGTGATAACTTATGAATGTGTGACTATGGTTTTCAGGGTGAAATCTTGAGCAATTAGGTCATCTTTCTAGGGCCTTGAAGAGATAGAACTAGGAATGTTGACATTTTGATTAACATTAACAGAAATTTTTTTTTTTTTATCTTCTGTGATTGTTTGGATAAGAGTTGAGACTAAGATTGGACTAAGAAGTGAAAAGTATTCCTTTCCAGTATCCCTTGCGAATTGAATGCCATGAATTCACTCATCCTGCATAATGAATTCACTCATCCTGCATAATACTCAGCTAATAGGGTAGCCTAATAACTCAATAATGCTCGATTTGGTGAAGTAAAACAAATTCTACCACACAAAGCCAGGATATCTAACAATATTACATATAACAACAAAAGGGTTTAATAATAATTTAAACATGAATCCTTATAAACTCTATGAACTGAGAAGGGTGTGTTAAAGAATGTGACCAATTACGGGTCTAATGAAACATGTTCACTTCAGCTGTGTTAAAACTCTAGACATCAGAATTATATTTTTCCCTTTTTGTTGTTGTAATAATAAATTTAATGGCAGTAATCTTATGAAAGTTAAATCACTATGAAAAGCATAGCAAAAGAGGAAACAAAGTTTTATGAAGCCTGTGGTGGCCTTTATACATAGCTTATATCTTTATTGATAAGACATTGCAAATTAACGTTTCAACTACATCATAATTATTATGAACACAATGAGGAAATACATTTATTTCTTTAAAAATGTTAGCTCTAAAGAGAATGGGGGTTAATTTTTGCAAGGGAGTATTACTGTAAAGTTTATCCTCAACTGTCGCCTTGTATATTTAAAGATTTTTGTGTCAATATGGCCAGAAAAGATATCAGAAAATACTTAATCTTTAGCCAGTTGTTCTCTCAATCAGTAAGGGCTGTATTATAGAAATTAATTTGGGGTGTCGGTTTTTTAGATGAATTTTATTAATGAGATTTTGATTCTGTTCACTAATTGTGTATGATACCCCTCCTTCAAGAAAGGCGGGGGGAATACAAATCTAGCCTTTTTGTGTGTCAAGATCCTTCTCAAGAGGATTGTAAGCAAATTTGTAGTGATTTTCCTAAATGCCTTACAAATAGCTGATACATGGTGTGATGGTGTGATGGTCTCTGCATTTGAAACTGACAGTTAACATATGCATCATTCCGCAATGGTATGTTAAGAGAGAAAAAAAACTGTAAAGAGCTTCCACTGTTCAGAATATGCCATAAGAACTTTTAGCTGCTCTATTATTCTGAAAAAGACATAGTCTTATATAGTTGTTTGTTTGTTTTTTTTGCTGTTTCTATTGGTTTTTTTCATGTTTTGTATTAAAATGGCAGGTATAAATTCTGCCTATATTTGTAATTTAAATGGTACAGTTGTATATAGTTTGGATATGGAAGCAGTTATACTCTTTTTTTATTTTAAAGAGGACATCTTCAGCTTGGTGTAAAACACTTGTGTTTAATATCCTATCTCTCGTATGTGATTTTTATTTCTAAAAATTCGAAATTCTAATTTTCATTTATAGTTGTAAAGTTTTGTAATAGTTTCTAAGCTTCAATACTTGTGGCCTTAGATAATGCAATACGATTTTAAATAAATACTTTGTTTAACTTTATTCCCAAACTCTTCCCTGAAATCAGAATGTTTTTTGTGTGTGTAGCAACTACTCAATTTTGTGAATGGTTCATCAGACTTAGACTTCTTTTTGGTCTTCTTTTATGACAAAAATTGACTGACTAAGACAAAATTGTAAGGCTAACTTCTTGGTTATGTGGTAGTAAACATATGTCTTGTAGGTAGAAAAGGAGTTAGGGTATAAAATGTGAATAAGGCAGCTTTAATTGTTCATTGTTTGCTAGTGATTTGATTTGTCACTAATATGTATATTTCTTTATGCTATTTAATTATTCCTAGTTTATGATAAAAAAAAAAAACTAAAAAAAACAATTGTCCATGAAGAGAGCTTTTCTTAATTTCATGGATGAAAATAACTCATCTGCTTCTCTTCATCACAGAGACACATAAGTATTGAGTTAAATCTGTTTTTTTTTTTCTTTAACATAAGGAATGACAGTTACATATCTGCTAATTATCTCCACCAAAGCACTGATGAATAGAATCAAGAACTGGTATGAATATACATTTTGCACACATTTTAAATGTCACAGAAAGTGATAGTTGAAGATTGACATTCTTTGGTTATCTTTATTTTCTATGTGGTGAAGTTAAGCAGAAAGCATGACTATTGTGTAAATATAAATATAGTTAACCGTGTCCCTAATTTTTTTATGTTGTAATTAATTTCAATTTTAAGAGTACTGCTGCAAAAATAATTTTATCTGCATGATGATCCCAGAAGTCTGAAGAGTGAAAAAATGTATGATCTTTCACATTTAAAAGCATAGAAGAATTAAAAATTGTATGTGTTGTTTCTTTAGAGTGGTATTGTGATACTCAGTATTTTTCATTGCATTGTAACTTGAATCAATAGAATTAAGGGTGATAAAATCAAACATCCCGTCAGTACCAAAAGACTTGTGCTTTTTTATCTAGTGCAAAAAAAAACCCATTAAACTTGAAGCATAAGTGTGAAGAAATGTTTGCGCTTACACACCGCATAGACACATTATGTTTACTTCACAGCTAGGGGCATGAAATCCAATATTATGTAGTTTTCATTTAGTACTTTATTGTACCTATTACAATTATGGGACTTTATTTTTGTATAATAGAACACAAAGAGGTGTTATGAATAAAAATACACTTCAATTAAGAAAGGGAAGCCAACAGAGTGTGTAACTGCATAATACACCCTGTTTCTCCATGAACTGTAGAGATTTGAAGTATTCATATGGAAAAATGACTTTGTAATTACATATTTGGATTGGAATATAGTTATTTTCTTTGTTTATTATGTATTGTACAATTTTCTCTTTGTTTATATCTATGTTATCCTGAGATAATTCCCAATACAATAATCAACTGTTATAAGGTGCTATCGAGTAAATCATTTCAAATTACTAGCATAGTAATTCATCAGGATTAGCTAGGCCATGACTTTGCTGCTGACCAATCACAGATTGTATTTATAGCTGCTAAATATAGCACAGATCTTTAATCAGTTGAGGTAAACTAAGGAACGTCATGCCGCAATATTGAAAAAAAGTAAAGGAATGAATAGATTTATTTTTATTTATCTTGTTATATAAGAACAGCCTAACCAATTCACATTTCGAAAGTTCTCAAACATTGGCACATGAGATCCCTTTTTCTCTACCCTATTAGATATGCCTATCATATAAGAACAGCCTAACCAATTCACATTTCGAAAGTTCTCAAACATGTGCACATGAGATCCCTTTTTCTCTACCGTATTAGATATGCCTATAAAATTTGAGGCTTTTTTATGTAAGTAAACTTTTTGTTGTTTTTTTTAAAGAAATTGACCTACAAATAATCGTTTTCATACATAATTTTGAGTTATGAATTTTTTCACAAAATGTTGCTTGGCATTGACAATTAGAAAAAAGATATTTGTGAAGTAGAATTTGAGGGGGGAAAAGTCCTTTGCATACAGTTACACTTAATATACAGCCTACCCACTAGGTCACACTCCAGGTTTCATCATTTACCTTCAGTTATGCTCTTACTGAAGCCAACAACTTTTAAATGACAGCTCTGTATAGTATCCCTTTTTGATGGTTGTTGCTACCTAACAAAGAGACAATATTGCTTATCTTGTTTCACATAGGCTATATAGTAGTATGGCATTCAGGCTTCAAGGTTTATTACCTCCCTGTCCCATTAGATTTTTGTGTTTGCGGTGATCAAAGTTGACATGAAATTCCTTTTTCTCTACCCTATTACTATGCCTATAAAATTTGAGGCTTTTTGATGTACGTAAACACTATGGTTTTATCTCCCATGACACTAAACATGCTTAAATTCAAGGCCAGATATTCATCTGAGATTTCAAATTTTGACTCAGGAGAACTGTACATTGATATGAAATTTACTGAGAGGGGTATTACAACAACAGCAAAATCTTATTAATGATTTTTGGGCAATGCCTGTTTGATTTTATCACCCATTGTAAGGCATGGTTGCCTCCTTATTATGCACGTTTAAAACTCAGATTTAACTACTAAGCTGAACAAAAATGATTTCTATAGGAAAAAAAATAATAAATCTTCACATTTTAATGGAATACACCTTTACATCAACCTTTAAGTATAGTTTCAGTTACTTTCATTGATAATTCCTTACGTGTAGAATCGAAGCAAAAAAATTAAATTAAGATTCGGGATTGCGGTAATCAGTTGGGTTTTGTTGTTTTTTTTTCTTTAAGATATTTTGGTTAACTATGGTAGCAAATAAAGCAAAAATATGACTTTTTTCTGATTAACATTTTGACTTAGCTGTTTTCTTCTTTTAACATATAATGTTTAAAATGTTTGCTTATGTCCTCCTAAGATTTTCATTTAGTGATATTCATGGACTAAAAGATATGTTCATGTTAACTTTCAAAAATGGTATGAAGTTCGGCTTAATACAGAAATACTTGTTCATTGCGCTCATTAACTTCTTTCATTTATCTTTTTGGGGTCTTTAACTCATTAATCATTTTCGAGTAATTAACTGCATAATTATGTATAAATACCAGTGTATATGATCCCAAATTGTAGAGCCATTTGTAGGGTCTGGTTTTAGAAAAAATTTTTTTAAATATCCTTGGGTGTTTTGTACAAAATATTTATATAATTGCTTGAATCAATACACCAAGCCTTAACTTTGCTGATGGATTTCTGTCATTTTCTTACTTAGATTTGCTATACATGTACAATATTTAGAGGGGTTTTTTTTATGTCTGAAAAAAGAGAAAAGACATTTTTCTTTAATAAGCTGTCTCTCATCAAGATTGAACAAATTGACTCACTTCAGCTTGCCCTAACTTTCAATGCTACTTATTCCACATGTTTAATTTCATGTGAATTGGTTTATACAGTACTTCAATTTTTTCTTCGAATCCCTGGTGAAAATGTAGAAACTTAAGGACAATTTAAATGTTTGAAGAACTCCCATCAGAACAACAAAGCCCGTGTTCAAATAAATATATATATTAACTGTCTTGACTTTTTGTTTTTGTTGTTTTTATGAAATTTAGCAACAGTTACTGGATTGTGGATCATTGTTCTGTTTTCCTCCACACCTTTGGAATTGTACAATGAAACTGTTTTTATTATCTGTACATACTTAAGGACCATTTGGTTCCTTTTAAATGTATTTTATAGGCCTGTAGCTCTATGCATAAACTATCCATCACTGTATATAAAGGTTAGATACTTTTTAATTTAGCATGCATGGCTAAGGCATTTGTAACACTTTATGGTAATGGTCTTTTTATACTCCTTTTTCTCTAAACATGTACATTTGATTTGTTTCTTTTGTGGGTTGGTGGTTCTTTTACAAATAAAATTAACTCTGCTTATTGTATAGATATACCTTAATTGTGATATTTTGTACAAAATAACAATTATATTTATTTTGGGATAAATAAAGTAAAGGTGGGCTGCAGTGAAAATGCAGCCATTTTGTTCAATATGTTGTTTTCTTAACTAACTTTATGCTGATGGTTGTGTTTTAACTTCATCATATTAATCACCTATTTTGTTATCCAATGCATACAATTTTTAAGCTCTAAAATTTCCATGACCTGCCTGGTTAGATTTTCGGGAAATAGTACCACATACATATAAGCTCTATATGTCTTTTTATAGATTTGGTTTTAAAGGGAAAGAGTTGAGGTTCTTTTTAATACTATTAATTAGATTTGTAGAACTTTTAAAAAATAGTTCCCTTGATCAATAAATCACAAGAAATAACATTGAATTTAACTTCTATAGTATCATATTGAGCACCGAGAGGCAATAACGGGAATTCAAATAAAATGACTAATAACAAATTACCGAATTTGCCCTTAGCAGCAACAAAATTTTTTTTATTTAATTAGCCATTCATATGGAAGGTTAAATTTTTTTAATAACATATCTTGCAAGTCCAAGTTTATCGATAAAAACTCTTCCACACTAGCAAGCCTCACTTTTTTTTAGACAGGAAATTGAATTAGGATGTTTACTCTCCACTGTCAGCTTAGATTTGTTTTGGTCAACAATGTCAGAAGAAATGAATTCAGAAAGATAGAAGTAAATTTTTGTTTGGTAAAGGAAATTGCATCCAAAAGTCTTCAATATGCAGGAAAACAAAGTGATTTAAGATCAAAAGATAAAAGATTATATGCTTATTTTTTTTAAAGTCTGATCTCTGATCTAAGCAAATTGATATGTAGTTAATATACTTGACTGTATAATCTGATAAGGAGCATCTTTTTTGTTCATGTTTAGTCTCATTCTCAATAGATTCTTTAAAGTTATGTACGTTTCCACGTAAAAAGAACATAAACATAAACGATTAGGAATATTAGAGGACAAAGTGGACAAACTGTATTAAAAGCAGTTCCTTGCAAGCAGCATTTGCATTTTAATCTCATTTTCACAGATATTTTTTCAGCAAGTTCAACCTAACATTTCATATTTGCTAGGAAGTATGAAAAAATGTTGTTTTTTTTAAGCCAAATTATTAATTAATTTATTTTATGTTATTGTTTCATGATGTGCAATATGCTGTTTAACTGAGATTGTCACAAGTTTTTGCAATTTTTTAACTATATCTTTAAGTTTTAGTACATACAATTGTGTATTATTATATGACACTGAGCGATCAGGAACATGTTTTAATATCCTTTAGATTAGCTTCAATCAACTTGGTGCGGGGCATATTGACAATGACAAAATGTAATTTCTTTCATTTTCCAATTCTTTTTTCCAGATGATTTTTACTCAAATATGGAAGTAGTGAATGAAATTTATCAACATTAAGTTTCTACAGCCTTTTGTTCAACATCTACTCGAATAGCATTATTTCCTATAAAGTGCTCCTTACTCCATAACAATCCTTCAATTTTCATTGCAGTTTGTCCATCTTTAGGAGAGGGGGGCTAATATTGTAATAATCATGATTCTGATACTTTATTTTCACCTGTCTTAAACTCTGTGTCCTTTGTAAATTATACAAGGATATTGGCCATTCTATTCTCTGTTACTGACATATTAAACGCTTTTCTAATCATACGAATGCTTTGTTGGAGTGCTTATTTCCTTATCCTGGTGTGAAAACAAAGAGACTGGTATAATAGTTTAGTCTCAATCAGTTATTGTCATTGTATGATATTGGAAAGAATATGTTGAGTTTGAGTTGTGCTGGTGGTTTCCAGCAATGCACAGGACATGCCGTTAGAATTCTATAGGATGATACATTGATAGTGATAGCACAATTTATTCTTTTGCTGCTAAATAGATAGAGCATGACTGCACGTCGTTAAGAAATGTTCTGCTATTATACTTGGAAGACTGGCGGTGGTGTACCTCATGATCATATATCTAGCCACTAAGTCTTTAATTTTTCAAACCAGTACTTGTTCTGACGCCTGATATCCAAGTGTGAAATAACGAAGACATAATAGAAAAGATCATCAATAAATGAAACTAATTATGTAACTGTAAAAATCTTTTATTATGCCACATATTCGTAAGTGAGGAATGAAATTGTGAATTGCTACTATAGCTGTATCCCCATAAGTGAGTTGAATAACACAAGACTTGGTAAAAAATGAGCAGGACAGGCCCAAGGCACATGGGCATTTTAGACTGTACTGAATATTGTCAGGATTACAGCATTAGGAATGTAACATACAGCAGCTTTGATTGAATTACTTTCATTTATATTGACCATTAAGAACAAACTGCAGACAAAAATTAGAAACGTTCATATTGCCTGAAGAATTGGAATTTCACTTGAGTTTCCGAGTGTTATTTGTAGTTACCAAAACAAAAAAAAGAAGAAAAAAACCCTACATTATTGCCCTACTCTTCCTCCCTACAGTATACCTTACAAAATATTTTTCTGAGATTGACTGCATTGCAATAATACTGATTATGTAACTTACAAACTCCAATGCTGTGCTAATACAGGGCTTTGGGCGCAAACATCACATATGTTACAAAGAATTCATAGCAAAATAAACAACTTTGGTCGTCATATTTACTCTTAACTGTTACTTTAACTTGAGATTAATCATTAAGATATGGAGGGGGGAATATTCCATAATTTCGGAATTCCATGGCAAAAAAGGCCCTCCATCAAATCAGGAAAAGGTATATTCACTTTTAACTGAAAAGACTTGATTTTTGTAAGACCTATATGGATATACTTCGATGTCCAGGTTTGATTTCTCCTACAATACCTGTTTCTCTGCTCTATGTTGTACAGGACAAATACTGTTTAGTTAAATAGGGAGAAAACTGAAAAGTTGTAAAGTAGTTATTTTATTTTTTTGAAAATCATTTTTTAATTACATGTATTTGCTGTCTACAAAAGAAGAAGAAAAAAAAACACTTCCTTGTGATAAATGGGACTATATTGGTGTTTTTAAATAAATAAGAAAAGTAAGCTTTAACTGTGACTGCCACAAGAAACTAACTGTGGTCAGTGTTTTAAAAGTTAACAGAGTAAAAGAAGTTTTAATCTTTTGAAAGGTAAGTTAGATCTCCACAACTTAGCAAAAAGGCAAACTCCCAGGCATTTACTGCAGGGCACTGAGTAGATTCTATCTACCATACCAGTTAGTTTGGACCACGGTAATAGAAGGATCAGGGAAATCACCTTCTAATTTTCCATGTTGATTTCAGGGGCAGTGAAGCATTAGAACCAACCACGCTATGGCTGAAGAAAAGGTGCTGTTGCATTTTTGTATTGATTCAATCTCTATGAGCTTGGTTGAACTAATCAACATGATTTTTTTCAATCGGCCGAGGTTGCTCTTTTTACTTTTCAGAAAGATTCCCAAACCATTAGAATTGTGTGTATTTACAGACCACCAAGAGCCAAACCCCTTGACTTCCTTAGTGACTTTCAGCAACACCTCACACATTTTGTAAACAGCCCTTCCCCTTTTATTATAGCTGGAGATTTCAACTTACATTATGATAAAAGTGATAGTTTTATGCTATATGGATATACTTCGATGTCCAGGTTTGATTTCTCCTACAATACCTGTTTCTCTGCTCTATGTTGTACAGGACAAATACTGTTTAGTTAAATAGGGAGAAAACTGAAAAGTTGTAAAGTAGTTATTTTATTTTTTTGAAAATCATTTTTTAATTACATGTATTTGCTGTCTACAAAAGAAGAAGAAAAAAAAACACTTCCTTGTGATAAATGGGACTATATTGGTGTTTTTAAATAAATAAGAAAAGTAAGCTTTAACTGTGACTGCCACAAGAAACTAACTGTGGTCAGTGTTTTAAAAGTTAACAGAGTAAAAGAAGTTTTAATCTTTTGAAAGGTAAGTTAGATCTCCACAACTTAGCAAAAAGGCAAACTCCCAGGCATTTACTGCAGGGCACTGAGTAGATTCTATCTACCATACCAGTTAGTTTGGACCACGGTAATAGAAGGATCAGGGAAATCACCTTCTAATTTTCCATGTTGATTTCAGGGGCAGTGAAGCATTAGAACCAACCACGCTATGGCTGAAGAAAAGGTGCTGTTGCATTTTTGTATTGATTCAATCTCTATGAGCTTGGTTGAACTAATCAACATGATTTTTTTCAATCGGCCGAGGTTGCTCTTTTTACTTTTCAGAAAGATTCCCAAACCATTAAATGGTATAAATGCAATAAATTATTATTATTATTATTATTATTATTTTTATATATCCAGCTAAAAGCGATCTTTCTTAATTAGTCTATATGAAACATTTTTTTCTTCTCAATCAATACAAAGGATTAATAAATGCTTTGATTTGAGGTAGAGCATTAAAAAATGGAAAGAAACTTAAAACGTTTACACGGTTGATTTCATCCATAATTCATACAAAACATTATGACTCGCATGAATATTTATTTCAATTTGGGTTAAAGAATAGTTTTTTTAGGTTTCATATGACCCAAAGCATAACTGCTTTAATTTTACATGAAAGTTTTGCATTTGCTCTACCGGCTGAGGGCTTATAATATCTTAATGCTATGCCATTCTATTATATAATATTTCGATCTGTATCTATCCAGATCAAGACCCAGATACTTGATTTTGCATTCTAGATCAACATCTAGAATCTATATCTATTCTATAATCTAGATCTTAAAATCTGTATCTAATTTAGAATCTAAAAGTCTAGATCTATAAACTTAAAACTTGATGGAGATCTCTAGATTTTCTACATTTAGATACGTGTATGGAATTTCTAGGATTAAAATCTATTAATTTTTATCAAAATATCGAGGCTCTGGGGTTTTCATCTAGATTTCACCCTAGATCTGTAACTAAACTGTAAGTCTAGCATAATTGTTTTAACACGAAGTCCACATTATCGATCATTGAGAAGTTAAAATGGATAGTTGTTGTAGTAGTAGTAGTAGTAGTAGTAGTAGTAGTAGTAGTAGTAGTAGTAGTAGTAGTAGTAGTAGTAGTAGTAGACGTTGTTGTAATAGTAGTAGTAGTAGTAGTAGTAGTAGTAGTAGTAGTAGTAGTAGTAGTAGTTGTTGTTGAGTTGGTTTAACGTCCAACATCAGCACTAGTATATAGGCTATATTGAGTAGTAGTAGTAGTAGTAGTAGTAGTAGTAGTAGTAGTAGTAGTAGTAGTAGTAGTAGTAGTAGCAGCAGCAGCAGCAGTAGCAGCAGCAGCAGTAGTAGTAGTAGTAGTAGTAGTAGTAGTAGTAGTAGTAGTAGTAATAGTGGTACTGTAGTAGTAGGAGTAGAAGATCAGAAGAGAGTCACAAACCTGGATCAAGCTTAAGACTAGAATATTATAAGACGAAGCGGCAATAATACTCTTATTGTATCTTAGCAGGTTAATGTGCAGCATCACTCATACAAACAATTGTTAAGACAATTCTTTTAAGGCCTTCCAGATGACACTCGGACTCCTTACAAGATGAATTTAGGTCACCGATACAGGAATATTCCATTTTTTTCCCCCCATGATCAGTGAGGGTTTTATCATCTTTGGATTTTACATCTTCAACAACTAGTTTAAAGAAGGCTAATAATCAAGATATTATCATTACGCGATAGAAGAAGAAAAATCCATTGACTAGGGTGACATTTGAAGAAGAGAGCCCATAATTACATAGATCTAATGTATATTTATCTTTTTCTTTTTCTTTTAACTTTATCTCAGCACTCTTGTAACAAATCTAAAATCTAATATGCTAAGAATATATTTTGAGATTTTGCAAATCAATTTCAAACTTTCTTTATTTAGAATTTTAAATGGCACAGTCTTTCACATTCAATTTAACTCAGTGGTGTTAAGTGTAAGAAAAAAAAAAGTGATAAAGCAGTTGACCATGACGATGTGACCCTCAAATAACTAGAAGCTTACGCAAAGTCATGTTATTACTACTGCCTTCTTTGTTCTGCGCATGTGCTCCATTGTCAAAGCAAATAATAAAAAGTCTAAAATATTTTACATTAAATCAAGATCGCCTGTTACCGAAAAGAAAAAACTCAACACTCGAAGAAAATGAGAGAATTCAAATTACATGTACATGTATTTCCTTGATTCAGCACAGGCTATTAAAAATCCAATCAATCAATATACACGAATTAATACTTGAAAATGTTTTTTTCTTTTGTTAACAAACAAGTCCTTTTAATTTGATTATTATAAAGAATGTTGAAAACTTCATTAATAGCTACATATCACATGTACAAACTTAACTGATCCTATTGGCCTAGTTCGTTTTTCCTACCCTTTTATTTTTCTCATTTAATATATTCACAAATGGGACCCAATAAACATATACAAAGATGGAAAATATTTTAAGCAACCTATTTCCAGTTTCAATTTCCTCTATGTAAAATAAGTTTGTTAGTTAATTGATACAAGAAAAATACTAAATGTTATTAACAATTGAGGAACACAGACATCCAATACAAATATGATATAATCAAAACAAATTTATACCAAACTACATTGAAATCGCTTTTTAAAATCAAGATACTAGAATAGCAGAAGGCTGAAAATGAAAAATGCCAAACTACAATAATTACTAAAGTTGAAATTTTGATAAGATGTTTTTTTTTTTACCCTTAATAAAAGGGGGAAACAACCCACTTTTATAATCAAATGTCTTACACAACTGTACAAGATAATTCAAAACCATATCAAATTCAATGAAATAAAATTTGAAAAATACATTTATGTCTTACACCACCAGCACCGGTCAAAATTTCATAAGACAAATTTTAAAATATGTCAGTCATAAATGCATTATAAAAATTACAATAGTGCTTTTTAATACATGTTCAATCATTGTGAACTTACAGGACTTACTAAAAGTTTTAAAGATCAACTAATACACATCAATTGTGAAAAGTATTTATGCTATTATTCGTTGATACTAATGATAGTTGGGTTTCTTTTGTTCCTGAAAAAAAATCTCAAATCATTAAATTATGTAATTTTATAGACACCAGGACAATATTCTATCAGAAATAAAAGCATTTCTATTATTTTCTGAACTGAAGACCTAAAGAAAAAAATTAGTAGACTACAAATGCAAGCATATATTAGACGCGTACATTATATTACTTGATATTGTTGTAAGTTAAACATACATATTTCGAATCAAGAGTAATACTTTAGTTTTAATAATAATATCATATGCATTTAATGTGGACTGGCTACTAAATGAAGGCATAAGCAATGGTTATTGAAAATTTATTATTATGTGAGAAAGAGCAAAACAATAACTTTCCTTTTCATCACACCTAAAATGGGCAGATCACATCATTTAAAATTATGTATGGAATATTATTTTTCAAACTCTGACCCTCTCAAAAAGATTGAGTATTATGCAAAGTTGAATTTTGTTTCATGGTGTAGCGCAACTTCTTGTCTGAAAAAAAAATATCTGATCTGATTAAACTGTAGTACATGTATTTGTATGTACATGTATGTAGTACATTTACAAAAAATAACAAGACAAATACAAAAGTGTTTACATGACCAGTTTGGAGATGCCACAGCCAAATTTTTCAAAACAGGAAGATCCTTTTTTATTTTAAAACTCTGACTGTCATTTCTCAAGCATTGAGCAAATGGGGAGAATATTTGCGCATAAGGATTTAATGAGCTGAGTTAAGATGAGTTGGTTGCTTAACGTCCTACATCAGTACTATATTGGCTACATTGTGGACGGGACCCAAGACTGACATTAGACGATGTGCTGCCACACACAAGAGAGGCCATGGAAACCTTGCCTCCTGTCTCAGCCAAAAACATACTCAAACTGCGGGTCTCCCATCTAGAGACCAACGCTCTACGAATTGAGCCAAATCACACCCGAAAGGATTTGATCAACTTTATTGCAAACAAGGCTTTTACTTAACTTTTGCATGAGAGTTATTTGATTTTATTTGTGTGTAACAAATGCATTTGTTGTAAATCTTTTAGAGAAAAATGTTCTGTATGTATGACATCAGTGAGTAGTATCATTCTTACTTATTAGAGGCTGTAATCATTTGTACATATTATGGCACTCTCAATAGAAACACTTTTATAGTTGTTTTCTTATATCAATATCTCAGGATGCAAATTTAAGAGCCCAGCTACACTCTGAGCTAGGTTTGACGCATCAGAAAAATTCACAGCAAAAGTTTTTAGGAAAATAAAACCTAATTTGAAAAATTTGGAAATAATGTCCTTAAATTGAAATATTGTCAAAGAGAAGATCTAAGGGAAGACGCAAAGTTTGCAAGTTTAGAACTTTCATTTTTTTTGTGATATTACTTTTCTGTATTGAATCAAGGTGCACAATAAGTAAAGATGCAATGAAGTTATGACACGTTTTTTTCGACTCCATAAACCCATGAATTCAAATGTATTATGATTCAATGAAATGCATTGTAATCTTATCATGAAAAATGATATATTCCCATAAAATAAGCTTCAAAATAAAATAAAAATTGAAAAACATGAACAAAAATAAGTCATAAAGACCTGACATGACGTATGATCTGATTTCCCACCATCTGGACGCTTTGATGCAGCTTGGTCATGACAACAATTGTGTGACTTTAGTACAAAGGAACATAGGATAAGATACGTTTCAAAGATCTTTTGAAAAATATTACACTAACACTCTCTCTCTCTCTCTCTCTCTCTCTCTCTCTCTCTCTCTCTCTCTCTCTCTCTCTCTCTCTATCTCTCTCTCTCTCTCAATCCTATTTACATGATGTTCATGATAAATTCCAATGACATTACAACTGCACCATGACACCTTATTCAAAGGCATCCATACACATGTTACCTTCACAGGGAAAATTGCAAGACCTTACAATTTAATTACAGGGACAGTTTCTATGCAAGTTCACTACAGGCAAAATTGAAGCTGCAATACAGGCACAAAACTATCGTTTCATATTTCATCTATACGCTCAAAGCCCAACTAATTTACATCTGTACGATGGTCACTTCAAATAAAAAAATAAGGACAGAATAAACAATAGATTTATCTGCTTTCCTAAATAACAAAACATCTTATTTCCATAACTCTCTCTATGTTTTCAAAAATTTAATTTGGAAAAAAGAAACACTTTTTGAGTGCAGCAAATTCTATAACAAATGCTGCGTAACACATTTGTTTCAAAGAACTATAACTACTGCAATAGGCTGGAAGAAAAAATAATCAATCTTTGTAATTTTTACCCTTATTCAAAGACAGAATTAGGGTATTTGAGTGAAGCCTCTGTTGCTTGTATGGTATATAAAAAAAAACAACCACCATGCAGGGTAAAAAAGCACTAGGAAACTAAGGCACGGTACAGCAAGTTTTCCTCTGATCAACTACTCAGTTAAACTTATGACACTGTTTATACTGAGAGAGAAAAATGTGGAATCTGCTACAAATAACTCCAGGGGGGTTCAAGAATGGCACAAAAAGCAATAAAAGCAAAAAGCAATAATACTTAATAGCCATTTTATGCTGATTGTCATTAAGTGTGCATACTGTCCGAACCTCTATAATAAGAAAGGTATCATACTCAGTATTTTGTTTACATACTTTGCAATGATCAAACTTTTGGACAAGGTGGCTTTTTTAAACTGTAAATGAGATCGGAGATGAAGTTTTGGGTAAAAACTCCAGAGCTGACACTGCATGTGGCATAACTGTCATTTGATGAAGATAAATTTCGAATTATGCTTTTTAGTGTTATGCAACTGTTTAAACTTGCAGATTCCCATACAGACAAAACTACTTAATCAGAGACATATTTTCAACAGACAAAAGCATTTCTTCATAAAAGCTCCTTCCACAGATTGATAAAAACTTTTAAACACTCCCTCTTCTACACAGTTCTTTCTTAAACAAAATTACTTGACATTTACATGCTATTCAGACATTTCTTTCTTTGTAGATTGCTACTACTAATGTACTATTCGCATAAGCTTACAACAACTTTGTGACGGGTTGAAGTTTCTAGCAATCTCCTAAAAAAAAGTTTAGTTGTGGTTCAGACAAAATAGATGTATATCAAAAAGAGTTTTAAAAATGGGGACCTAATTTGAACTGATTCGATGAAATAGTTTCATAGCAAACTTAACATTTCAGATAACATTTTCAGCCCTAATCTGTGTTGAGGTACACATTGAACAAGCCTAGAACACAATAAGATTCTTTTTGGGAGATTGCTATACTAGTGTTTCTTCTAAAGATCACACTTTCATATTAACTACTCCATACAACTAAATAGTTTCATTAAGGTACCCATTTCGTTTTGCAGGAGTGTTCACTTATACCCCAGCAATGGACATGGCTTGTTTATCCTGAGCAAAGTTGGAACACTGGTAACTTCGATAACAACAAAACATCTTTTGGTATGGGCAAACAAAATGTCACAAGGATAAAGCAAACTTGAGATTATCTCTCGCTGACTGAAGTGACACATTAAAATGTTTAACACTTACTTAATTACTATCAGTAGAATTCACTCTCGCAACTTTGGATGATGACGAGCCTTCATTTCCCTCACATAGGTTTGCTTTTTGGCTATCTCTTTTTTTGTTAGGGGACTGAAAAAAAGTTATAAAAAAAATAGAATGAAGAAAGAATTTTCAATCTTGATGACAAAGTTAGAATTGCCATTACTTTTTCCTTATTTTTTTTTTAATATGTGTTCTGATTTTGCATTTGATATCCTTCCATACCTCTTACAAGTTCAAAGTCTGTCTTTTTTTCTATTACACAAACAAATACTTAAAAGTCTTTTAATATATATCTCTATATGACTTTAAACAAAACAAACAAATTCTGCGTGGCTTTTAAAACCGAGGGCTGACCATCACCCTACAGGTGTTCCATAAGTATCCCTTTACCCTCTTCAGATCATCTTGGAACCAAAAAATTATATACATACACCCTGTTCCCTGCCTATATCTATCTGTCCACCTGCATATCTCTCTCACACAGACTGTCAACATAATTATATTATCTGTAGATTGTACATTTTTTTCAAACAAGTTTTTTTCTTTGGTTTGTTTTTGGGTTGTTTTTTCTTTGGGTGGGGGGTGGAGGGATATATCTAATTCTGTGTTTTCATTATATTGAATACTAATTGAAACGTTATTCTTAAGTAAATTTATAAAGCTTAGTCCACTCAACCTCAATTTCCATATTTGTAATTTAATGTACGTATGGTTTGTTAGATATATATGTCTCAATCTGGTTTACCTCTCTCGCTGTTTCACATTTCATGTACCCACAAGACATCTAATATCTTTGTCTGAAAAAAGAACCCTTAACAAAGGAAATACAAATGTTTAAATGAAAGTTTTTTTAAGCACTTTAATCATAAAATCTTGAAAAATCTCTTTAAATCCCTTACCTTTTTATCCCACTGCTGGTGCAAGTATTTCAATAGGATGTTGGTTTTCTCTGTTTTTATCACTGTTGAAAAAATGTAACAGGTCTAAATCAACTCAAAGTCTTATTGTGTTTTTACTACAAAGTGAAGCTAAGTCACCAAACTGTTGCATCAAAAATAATAAAATGATTAAAGGATAAAAAAATAACAAGAACAACAATAATAGTAAGTATGATGATGAAAAACATAAAACATAGTTATCCAGACATACATTTAAATTATCATGGGGGGTTGACCAAGCAAATGAAAATTAAGACAATAGATTACATTTCAAACAACAACAAAAAAAACATATCCTTCTACTTAACACTCTTTCAGTGATTTATTTAATGAAAACAAAATGAGTGTCCCGATGAAGAAGAAACAGTAAAAACAAATTGTATTTGAATGTTAGATATGTTCCTTAACCCTCAGCATGTGGTGTTCATCTTTAACTTCATTTTCAAACTTGAATATAATTATTTTACATTCATTAAGTTCAGATTTTGACTGCTGATCACTCTCAACAATTGTGATAATCACAAATGTACTTCAAATATTTTTGATCAACTTACCTTGCTCAGAAGGGTAATCCTTAGTGGATATGTATACAGTGGGTTTCTGTAGAAAAAAAAAACATTATAAAACTGCCAATTTAACTTTCACAACCAAAGTCAACAAGGTTTTTCAGTTTTCAATGCCTATCACCAAACAGCTCCAGAGTCAGCAAATAGCAAAGGAATGCGGAATTGATTTTAATTTTGTCATTACTGATATTTTTTCCTGCCTTGGACATAAACAAACAAACAAGTATTACCTTTCTTCCCATTGTATATGCAAAAAAAAATTGTTCCCAGTTTTTGGGGTTTTTTTTAGTTTTTTTTCGAATTCCAGACTCTCTTTTCCGTTTTCCCGGTAAACCTTGAGCCCCCTCTCTCTAGCCTATGGCCTACCTGGCTAGGCATGCCCACCCCATCTGAGGTCTCTTTAGCCTATCTGGCTAGGCAGACCCCATCTGGGGTCTCTTTAGCCTCTACCAATACCATCACAAAGAAGAAACAAACTGGTCGGCGATAGTATCAACTATATTGCCATGGCCATGTTAATGTTTATGTGTACATTTCTTTAAAATGGATGTTCATATTTTTTTGCTTAATTTTTTTTCAGAACTCACCTTTGATGTCAGCCTGCCTGGCCAACATCTTTGTATTCTTTTTGTTGAAATATTACAATCATAGTACATGTACCGGTTAACTGTACACCTAGGCATCTTTATATTTACCTAGTGATAGTAATTAATGGTCGGGAGCTTCGATAAGGCCAAATGTGGAAGCGAGATACGGGTGTATGCTATAAGAAGGATGAGGATGGTGGGAGGGGGGAATGGAGAAGGAGGAAGAAGAGGAGATGAAAGATGGGAGTGATTAGGAGGAATAGAAGGATATTTATTTGTTTGTTGTTTACGTCCAACGCCAGCATTTCAAAGGCTATCTTGTGGACAGACCCCAAGACAATGTCTGACAATGTTAATGGGCTGTGGAGAGACCTGGACTTCTGTCACTGCTGATCACATTATACCAGTAGGGAATAAAATTGGACAATCATGTTTTGCCCGATCTTGTGTTTCAAACCAGGGACCTACCAATTAGGGGACCAATACTATTTCGCTTGAGCCAGTTCACACCTCGAGGAGGTGGAGGAGGCGGATGGAAGTGAAGAGGAGATGACGAATGAGGATAGGGAGGAGGGGGAAATGAAGGTTTGGAGTGAGGAGGAGGAGATGAAGGGTAGAAATGAGGAAGAGAAATGGAAGGATGTTTGTTGTTTAATGTCCAACGCCAGTACTTTAAAAGCTATATATGTCCCTGAGGAAAGCTGCAATTGCAACTTTTTTTTCGCAACCTTTTTGCAATTTTCACAATTTTTGGGTAAAGACCCCGAGGCAGTTGTAAAAAGTCTTATATATATATATATAATTATATGAGCCTTTCAATACTAAAGAAAAATTCCAGTGCATATGGATACTCCTTTAAAGGAACAGTTTTACTGTTTTAATCTCACTAGAAGAAATCACAACATTAATATGGTACATGTATTGGTTCTTGAGAAAGACAAATGCTATAGGCGATAATCAAATAAAAAAAAAAAAAAAAGAACAGGAATGAGGATTGGGCAAGAACAAAAATGTGGCATACATACAGAAACTCTTGATTTCTAATATAAAATGTATTATCTGTCTGCGTCAACTAGCAAAGAACTAACTTAAATTCTCAGTTGGTTCACCTTGATTGGTGAGAATCTCTATCACACTAATCTCTATGTCTATGTCTATCCTTTGCCTTTGTTTCTGTCGCCGCCTACCTTTCTCTGAATTTTCTTTTGTTTTTTCATTAATAGGCATACTCTTACATATTCTCACACCTTTCTGTTCCATGTAGACTACATTTTCAATCTCCTCTGATTCACTAATAAAATCTCTGCTTAATTTGTTTATATTAAACCCACTACAATACTGTAATAGTAATAGTTTTCTTCTTCATTGTTCATTGAGTCCCCCCCTCCCCCCATCTCGGCCGATTTAAAAAATTATTTTGAGCAGTACTAAATAGTAAATACCAGTAATCCAAATGATTAAACTAAAGCAATCTTCCAGTCATAAACTGACACAAACTTTTCAAATGCCTGACACTTGACTTTTCACACTCATTCTCCATGTCTCTCTTTGTCCCTCTCTGACTTTCTCTTTCCCCCATCACTGTTTTTTTTATTGTCGGTACATGTATCTTGGTTGTGTACTTTTTGCAACTATTTAGTGGTGAGACGTAAGTTCTAATTGTTGATTTATTAAAATTTATCACAAGACAAATGTTAAAGTCAGCGAAAGTACATTAACAATTATTTTTTTTTAAATTGTCATTGGCTTTTTTGTTTTAATTGATTCTAAAAGGCTAAAATTATATCGCAACTGTTTGCTATTTTTGATATTTTTGGCTGCAGCTTTTTCCAACCTTTGCCACTTTCAATCACATCTTCTGGGGATGGGCAGCTATATTGTGGACGTATTTCAAGAAACATGTCGACATTTATATGAAAAGGTGATACGTCTTACTCAATTTGTAGTCAATAACAGTGATGTTAAACTTAGAGAGCCAACCAGTAGGGAACGAAATCGGAGAAATATATTTTTGTGCAACTAGTTGTAGGAGAAGCAGCAGCAGCAGCAATAGTAGTAGTAGCAGCAGTATTAATTAATTATTAAACACACTTTGAGATGTAGAGCTAGTTACAGATCTTGCAACATCTAAAAAAAAACCATTTACGTCCTATCTAATAACAAACTCTATTCAGTCCATAATGAGTCTCTTTAAAATGTATTAGGAACACACTCTGGCCAGTTTGGTTGCAAAGGCTCTTCCTGTTTCGCTCTTTTCCATTTTTTTTTTTTTACTATAATCGACATAGACACATTTTATCTAGGTTCGTTGATTTGATAGGCTGCCATTACTAGTACCCAGTTGCAAACAAAACTAAGGAGACTAAATGGAGAACATGGGTATAAAACGAAGTTGCACCTTTTTTTTTTATATGAAAAGGTGGTAACTGATCTTAGCCAATTTGTAGTCAATAACAGTGATGTTAAACTTAAAGAGAAAGAACCCCTGTGATTTATGACTTATCTTAGATAAACCCTTGCTTTATATAAAGCAGTTAGTGTCAAAATTCAAAATTACACTCTACTTGATGCTTACATTAGATCTGTGGCTTGCATCGGCATGAAATCGTGCAAAGTTGTGCTCATTGTATGATGGGAGGCCTTCTAAAAAGTCACCCTGTTAAAAAGAATAAAGCAGTGCTGTAATGAAAGGTATAAATTTCATAAAACTAAAAAAAATATATTTAAACAATTTAGAAGAAAATAAATAGAGTGCCTTCAACTATTGCAAACTGATGCAAAACAAAATTGATCACACACATGAACAATAATTATGTTATTCTAATGATACTAATCTTATGTGACCTAATTAAGTGTATGTATTCAATCAGAGATTCAGCCTAGTCACGACACTGTTATTTCCATTAGATGTTTTGGGTCTTTTATTATAAATCACAAAGCATCTATCTATAGAGTAATTATAATATTATAATTCATATCTTACCATTTTTATTGATCTCCCAAATCCGACCAAAATTGATCAATCAAAGCAATATCAGACAGGATCGTGCTCTTTTGTGACTGGGCAGTTGTAGAAGACTGAAGACTCAGGAAAAGGGCAACTTGGTTTTTGGTCCAAGTCTTGATCCTTGGTTAACATAAATTATTTCCAGCTAAGTGTCATTTCAAACAATATTCAATTTAGAATAGAGATTTTCACTAAAGATTCAATAGATCTTAGAATGCATTATTCATCTAAGGGAAATTTAAATTAAAAAAAAAAAAGGGATGTTGGTTTGGCTCAAAGAATTTTGATGTTTAAATTAAGAAATGCGATTTTTTTTTGGTTTTTAAACTAGGCCTACATAAAATCACTAAAATAGGGTTTGGGAAATATATTCAAAAGCTCTATCCACTGGATCTGGCACATTTCAACAACTCTTGAAGAAATCACACTGAAAAATCGGTATTGACCATTACAATACTGAATGAATACTAAGGCCCAAGCAATCATAATAATAAATAAATGCTTATTCACCCCATGAAATTTAAATAAAAATCAAAATGCTAAATATAGGCCTAGTTCTTAAACCTCATCCCCTAGCACAGCATTGCGTTTACACCAGAATAGATACATTTATCAAGTCAGATTTTTAGATATCTAGACCTAGGCCTAACTCTAAATAGATCTAGATCTAGATCTAGTTTTAAAAGTCTTAGAAGGTCCTTTAAAACACATCTAGATTAAATTTTACGAAGTGGGGAAGTTCGACTTTCTCAACACGTCAGAACGGACCTTCTTTGATGTTTCACTTTCACTAAGCTTAGACCTACAGTTGATGAGTCTCACTCTGAGTCACTAACTGCAATCAATGCGGTCTAAGGAGGCACTTCGACTTCGAGCAGGCAGCATGTCTACAGTCCCTTGAGGTCAATCAAGTTTTTAATAGTTGGGACGAGTTTTTTTGGCTTTCCTCACAACTTTCTGAACGCAAAGTGCGTAGTGTCTACCATCGGCCTAGATTTTAACAGCACAATATTTTCGACTTCGAGTGAGTCTATTTTTGTCTCACCTTCTAGATGGATAGGTGATCGAATATGAACGTGACAAGCAGAGACAAATCGGTATTACATATGATCTAGATAGATTCTTGGCGAGGAGGGTGTGAGTGCAGTCTCAGTAGATCAAAAGGACAAAAATCATTGGTTTCAGTATCAGTTTCGGTGCTCACTTCAAAAGATAACATTTGATTTTGTGCAGGCCCTAATCAAGAAGTATTGAAAAGAGTAGCCCTGCTCGGTTGATTGCTCTGATTCGACGTGTAATTCAATTTTATTCATTAATTTATAAAATACGATTTTTTTTTTAAATCTAGATTCTAGATTTAGATCTTTAGAGCAAAATTAAATAGAGTCTAGATCTGTTCATTAATTTGAATGAATGTATCATTTAAAATAAAATAAAAGTTTCGCCCTACATGTAATATGTCAGTCAATAAGACAACGTTTTGTTGAGGTACTGTTTACCGGAATCGTCACCTCAGTCAATCTGTGTTCTTTTCTCTGAGTTCTCTCATTCTCTGAGTCTGAAAACATGTACAATGTTTTGACGTGGGGAGATTACTCGGACTATCATTAATTTTAGAGAAGAGCAGTGATGTCATCAGCTCACCGACCACGAAAGATTTCTGCATGCAAAGTGGAAACTGAATGTATGGAATTTCCTCCTTTTTAAAATTTTTTTTATCAACTTGTACTTCAGGAATCCCTAATTTTCTAGCAACGGATTGAAACTCTAAGCCCCAAATTTCCTAAACTTGGGAGCAGGACCGGATTTAGACAACTCGAGGCATTGTGCTACTGATGAGCTCGCCCCCCCCTCCCCCTTCTCCACTCACCCTTTTTCATGCCTTCTTTCCCCACCCCCGTTTCCCGTTAATATAAATACATTAATATAGATCTATCACAGAGTCAGAAATGGTTGAAATATTAAGTACTAATGCTCGGATACATACTCGTCTCTACCTTTTACGGAAACTCAACTCATTTCATGTCGATAAGAAATTAATGTCTTTTTTATAAATCAGTCATTGAGAGTGTGATCTGTTTCGCACTGGTCTGTTGGGGTGGAAATGCAAATGCATCAAAAACATGTAAACTAGACAAAATTATCTCCAAATGTATTAAAGTTTGTAAACCCATAGAATATTTCCCCTATGTAGATATGCTATATTTATGTAAATGTCAAATTAAGATTGTTTCAATTTTAAAAGATGAAAACCATCCTCTTTATAGCCAGTTAAGTTTTTCTGAGCGCTCAGGGAGGCCAAGAGCCATACAATTTAGACTTGAAAGATACAAAAATTCGTTTCTGCCTAGAGCACTTAAACTTGTGTTTAAAAAATGTAATACAATTTTCTATTTCAGACCAAGCTGTTATGCAAGCTACTATTATTCTTTAAATAATAATACTGATAATAATAATTATTATGACTATTGTTTTTAATATTTGGCCCATCATTTACCCTTTCTTCTTCGTTTTTGTTCAACTTTCTTGGCTTCCTTACCAAGCCACTACAGCCTTTTTATCTTGATCTTCTGTAATTTCTTCTTTAGTTCATCTTTTGTGAAATTGATTTTGTATGATGGTTTATGTTATAAAAAACAACAAGTAGGATGGTTGTATGGTAACTATACTTGATATAATATAATGCACATTTTTAACGTTTATTTTGTCTACCAACCATTGTATGTCAGATTTATGCTTTCGTTATAAAAGATAATTATTTTACTGTCCGGATATTCTGACGGTATTTTTTTTTACATTAAAGATTAATAATATTACAATTCTTAATACTTATTTACTCATGGTTAAAAGAACTAAATTATAAGTCTGATACAACAAATTCGCTTTAAAAGCCTATATCAGTTTGTATGACTTAAAATGTAACTTATTTTTGTAAGGATTATTTGCATCAGCAAACCTGGAAAGTAAACTGGTAGCTTTATAAATATCCGACCTGTTTGTTTGTATGCGGGAATATACTCTTAACATTACCATATCTCGACAGGATCTCACTTCGGGATATATGTCATTAAAGCACTGGAAGGGTAACTAATTCAAAAATAAATTGAGAAATTGAGAATCCTCGGACGGTGCTTTGTTGTTTAAAATACTAATGATGGCGAACAGCGCATGACTCACAAGTTAAAGACAGTTCATATCAGTTTTGCTTTCTTATTATGGCTAGGATATTCCATGTAATGTAGACCTACCTGTATAGACTATGGAGTTTGCCCTTTAAAGTTGACGTCACGAGAAGCGCTAAAAGTCGGAAGTGGATTGATCCAAGATTAGCCATAGAGATATTTTGTGGTAGCCTATGGTTGAGTGAGAGGAGTGAGGGAGAGAGAGAGCGAGAAATGAGTAATGAGGAAAAGTATTTGAAAAACAATGTATGCCTATTTGCCTACTTTTTAATTTTTAAAGAGTTTTAGTGTTAATTATTTTAATAGATAAAACTTAATACACTTAACCCTCAACATGCATGTTTCATAAGCTTTAGGCAAGGTTATAAGCATCCCTTAAAGTTCAGCCTTTTATTGATGGGGGCTCCGAACAGCACCAATGTTACTCTTTCAATGTAGGCCTTTATTATTAAGATAAAGAATTTATCTTTCACCAAATTTAGGTCCAGATATGGACACATAATTGCGAATTATTTTAATATGTAGCATAGTTTAATGTTACGACCTAAATGTTATATAAAATATATCCTATTCCGCCATTACATAAAACAAACGCTTTAACTGTAGACGGATCAGAGGATAGTGTGGTGATTAGCCATGCTATCAAGACCGTGTTGACTGTTTTGATGAAAACAAAACACTTTTAAAGGTTGGTGGAAGGGATGAAAAGCACTCATGAAGGTGTAATAGATAACAGAGGAACCAGAAACCACACCTTCGACATGCAAGTGATTGAAATCAACGCCAGTTTACAATTTGATAGGTTGATTAACAGGAGAAATTTTAAAAGAAATGAGAGAAAAGAGAGGAAAAAGACGATCTTCAAAAAAGTAGAAGAAGTGCATAGATTATGGCTTGGAATATTATATCATTGACATGACAAGTAGGATGGATGACAAGTAGGGCATAACAATGCTTTCAGAAGATCCTTTCAAAGGAGGCGTCCTTTAAGTGTTGTCCACCTTACCAAACTTCCCCCGGCTTTGCCCCTGGCTCCTCACACCCATAGAGCAGCACGTGATGGGCGATGGAAGCGTCGGCGTTGGGGATGAAGCCAGCTGTGGACAGATGGGTGCGAGCAGCATGAGACATGGCCTAGATAGAGGGTCTCATGGGTATCACAGTTTAGAAGAAGCCTATTGGGTTCGAGGGAAGAACATAATGATAAAGATGAGAAAGAGAAGTAATTGAGACGGAAAGAGAGATGTAGATATATAGAGAGAGAGAAAAAGAAAAGAGAGAGAGAGAGAGACAGAGAGAGACAGAGAGAGACAGAGAGAGGGGAAGTGTAGGGAGGAAGAACATTAATGTTGATTACTAATGAATAGTTTTTAATAAAATATTACTAAAGTATTCGCAGAAAGATAAAAAAAAAGATAAAGGAGGAGCTAGATAGACAGCTTTATAGGTAAGTACGTTTGATATGTTTCTCTTCTCTTAAAAAAAAGAGCAATATTTTAACATTGAAAGAGGAATGCGAAACGTGAATTTGTAGCACTATGTATAAAAGAATAATTACATTACTTTCAGAATCTACAAAATGTAACGAAAGCGATAACTCCAATTAATGTGATTTTACTCGTTTTGGTAAAATATAATTATATTTTCTGTATTTAAAAAAATGAACACAAGAATACAAGGTAACAATAAGACTTTTGGAAGTGATGAAATTGGCAAAGATAGTATGGTATAGGTGAACTTACTTATATATGTATGGTCGTCTTCCATTTCGACTGATTTACACAGGTAAGTGTCCGGCTGAAATTTGAGGGATGTCAAAGTATGAACTTAGTGGTATCCAATTCATGGTTGCTCATAATTTTTATTTACTTCATTTCGTTCAATATTTTACGTACTATTATCCGTTGTTTAAACACCTGACATGGTTAACAAAAGATTCTGATTTAGTAAATATTGCATGAGCGAGTCCAATCACGCATAACATGTGCATCTTCTGATCAGTTTTGTTCCAACTTTATGTGGGTACATGTAACACAGTTTAACAAATATTGTAGGTTCACTTCTACACATCTATTGGTCTAGTTCAAATATAATATTGTCTTTAAAACAGCATCACCGTCAGCCTCTTCAGCATCGTTATATCAATACTAAAATCACTCGTATTATAAGCGGAAAGTGGCTGTCGATTCTCTAGACATCCGTTTTATCAAGTTAGAGCTAAACTATATTCATTGTGTTTGTATCTTAATTCATAGGCGCTGCCCTACTATGACGACGCCTATGTTGCCCCTTAACGGCGTGTTTATCCAAGAGGAACCTGTTGCAGACGCCCTTGTTTGTTTTATTACGTGTTTGTCAGGACAGGAATGATTTCTATTATAAATCTAAGGTAATCCTGAAGTAACGTGACCATTATCATCATGGAGTGCCGTGCTGGTTGGCATTGGTGATCATGTCCTTCCACATATGTCTGTCTCTGTCTGTCTCTCCGCCGCTCTCACTCTTTCTCTCTCTCTCTCTCTCTCTCTCTCTCTCTCTCTCTCTCTCTCTCTCTCTCTCTCTCTCTCTCTTTCATTGCACGATCAAGTCAATTTCTTTGCCTCCACTTAGTCTAATCTATCTTTCTAGCTTGCCCCATATATTTTCTCTCTACCTCTTGCTCTCTTTCTGTTCATATTTCCAGTAATAGCGTGTTCCTAAATGTGTCGAACCCTGGATCGGGCGATTAATTTTGTCAGACATTTTCAAATCTCCTGTACTGTTTGGATAAGTGTCAGTAAGTTTTGAACGGCTAAGATAGAAGTCAAGATATCCCCTTATCGTGGAGGGCGCGGTGGCTCTTGGGTAGAATATCGGCTGGTCGGGTCGTTGTCATTTTCAGGTGACCGGCTGCACATAAAATTCTCAGACGTCATTCTTGGGGCACGTCCACAAGATAGTCTAAATAGTGCGGATGTTGGACGTTAAACCAACTCAACCACAACTACTACATCCCCTTATCGTCTCTTTGTGGCAGCACGTAAAATTTTCAAATGTTAGTCTTGGAACTCGTCACCAGATGGGATCCTCTTTGAGAACCTAGAACATGTTACACTAAGGTTGATCTCCTCTACAACAGATAACATGGATGTGTTGAGACCTACCACTTGGGGTTTAACACCGGGCATCAACATGTTGATCTGCTGCTCCTTCCACGGGGGCGGGTGACCCATCACACCATATACCACCACCGTCAGCAGCAACGGTAGCATCATCATCATCATCATCAGTGTTTAGAGGTGGAACAGAGATCCACCACTTGTGTTTCTCTTATTTTGAAAAAGCGAGAACATTGAAAACGTTTTATGTTATGCACGCAATGTCTTGGAATTTGCATTTTTTTCACAGGGGTATTTCTGTACGTTCGTAGTATGGACAGGGGAGAATGTTATTTTTAGTATTTTTGTTTTAGCCTAGTCAGCATGCATAGCAACAATATACTGTCCTAACAGTTCATTGATACGTCTCACTTTGACTGTATCTGAAAAATTATGTCTGCGTTGGCGATTTTGCATATATATCTTTTTAGTTGGAAGCTCAGCTTCTTAGAAAAAGGTTTGGAGTAGGAAGTATGCAATTGCAAATATATAACAAATAGGTCTCTCTAGGTTTGCTATCACAGATTTTTTGTAACAAATTTTCTGGGAACTTAAAAAAAAAAAAATGCCCTTTAGCAAACATAATTTTACATTTTATATATTTTCTACATGCAAAGTGTAAAACATGTCAAGAAAATTTCGTCCCATGCCGTCCTATGGGTTTTCTAAAGACATATTCGAACCGCGCACATCCCTTTCTCCACCCAGATCACTAACCGGTTAAGTTACTGGCGGTAACACTGTAAAAAACCTTTAGACTTTGCGATTTTAACCTGTAAAGATTTTATTTTATCCCATATCATAGATTTTGTAATCTTTCATTTAACTTTAGACCTATGTTATTTTACCTGAGATAGAGAATAAAGCTTTAAATATTATCTTTATGCGCATATGCGTGAATTTAGTTTTACAGTACTTATGATCGATAACTGGATCCATGGGTTTGTTTCTCTAATCTTAGATATAAGCACTCCAAGGCGTTGGTTTAAGGCATCTCGGGGGAATAAGATAAACAAACTCACCCAAATTATGCTAAATTCCTCATAAAGAGGCATTTGATTCGCTGTAATTATTTTACTCTTCTTACTATTATTATGTATCAATCGTTTTATTTTTGGACCAAACAAGACGTAAAGCTAGTTGGATAGAAAGTTAAAAAAATAGACAGACAGACAGATAGATGGATAGATAGATAATAAATAGATATACAGATATAAATATAGATAGATAGATAGATAGATAGATAGATAGATAGATAGATAGATAGATAGATAGATAGATAGATAGAATTATGAAAAGATACAATAGATACAGAGATAGATTAAAATGGATAGATGCATATACGAAATAAAACAATAAACTTTGTGTCTAAAATCAAACAGAATTTCAATGCTGGAGGCTTGAAGAATGTGAAAAACAAAACTAAATTATAGGACGCGAGCTAAAATCGGCCTCTTTAAAATACTTTTACTGCTCCGAAATGTTTAATCAATGTGCTTTACACAGAATAAAATACAGTGGGTAATCTATAATGAAGCAGCCAGCTTAAGAAAGACAAGAGTTAATACTTAATTCCACAAAATTAATGGCAACCGCCTGAATTATTGGTTAGATAACCTCACAAGATAAATTGTTATTGAATATTACATACATGACAAAAATACATTACTTACAGTGCACGTGTGTGCGTGCGATTTCTTCTTTTTTTTTTCACTTTAAAATCCTGTAATCTAGAAATTCCCGAACGACTAAAGCTGACAAGTAAAAATGAAGCAATGGCGCTGTCACTGAGTCGTTGTGTGTCTCTCTCTCTCTACGTTGGGGAAGCTATTCTAGAGCTGATGCCTGCGTGAGCATCTGGTATCGCCTTGCAAGGAGGGTAGAATATGGGGAGTTGGGGAGGGAAAAGGGTGGAAGAGGGATGGAGGGGGGTGGGGGGTCTTATATATGGTCGTTGTGGGGGTGGCGGTGCACAGCCTGGCGTGCCGAGGTACGCGGGTTTCAGAGCTCTAGGGAAAATTATCGATCTCCGCCTACGTCAAAGCTGGTTGCCTGGCTCAGTGACGTCACCGATATCTGAACGCCAGTGTTACGAACTGGAAGAGAAATAATAATCTTGATGAGGTTAAGAACCAGTCTTGTTCCATCATGCGGCCTGGTTTCATTGTTGGGAGGGAAAGGAAGGGAAGGGTGGGAGAGTAAGGGAAGAAAGGGAGGCAGAAAGAGAGAGAGAGAGAGAGAGAGAGAGAGAGAGAGAGAGAGAGAGGGGGGGGGGGGGGGGGAGGGAGACAGAGAGAGAGACAGAGATAGGGATGGAGGAAGACAAAGGAGATAGAGACAGAGAGAGAGAGAGAGATAGGGATGGAGGAAGACAAAGGAGATAGAGACAGAGAGAGAGAGAGAGAGAGAGAGAGAGAGAGAGAGAAGGTGTGGGATCAGACAGATAGACAAACTGAAATAACCGCACATATACAAAGAAAGGCAAAACATTGAGTGAGACAGACGATAAAGAGAAAAAAAGAAAGGCGGCGAGAAAATGAAAGGGGGAAAAGAGAGAGAGAGAGAGAGAGAGAGAGAGAGAGAGAGAGAGAGAGAGACAGAGGGAGAGAGAGAGAGGGAGAGAGAGATAGAGAGAGAGAGAAAACCCCATAGTGGAAACAGAGAGGCGAAAGGGGAAGGAATGTGGTCAAAAAAAGGGGGGGGGGGAGAATAGGCATATTGGCTTAGATAAAGAGATAAAATCTACAAGTAAAAAAAGGGAAACATGCAAAAGGCATAAAATAACGCGTGGCTGGTAATATTTCTGTTGTTAATTTTAATGAGGATTATGATGAGGTTAATGTGTTTTTATTTTCTATTATAGCAGCCTCTTTATAAAAAATAGATTTTCTTTTTTATTCCGATGCTCGAAATTATTTCCACCGTCAATTTCTGATCGACAATGTCATTACTGTCGGACTATTTTTAATCTATAGATTTAGGACCATCTATTTTTACTTCGATTTTCAATCTTAACACAATCATGCTTCAACTATTCACGTCTCTGCCTGGCTTTTGCCATCTTATCATTGTAATGTGATAGACAATTGAGAAATCGTTTACCATGGGCCGTGACGTAAGACAGATATGCATCCTTTGTCCATCTGTTGCCGTCATGTTTAAACTCATCGACTCTTAAGAGGTGACAGGTTCTATCTGTCATTAAAATCTGTCACGTAAAGATTGTTGGACTCTGCATCAATATTAACAGTATAAAACAAAGAAAGACAAAGACAATACATCAAAAATGAAAAAAAATATATTGCTTTTGAATTGGTATAATGCTTGCTTTGTTTTACCTTTTAACTTTCTCAATTGTGGAGGTTTTGTGAAGAAGGAGTGAAATTCTTGGTTCTAGGATATCTGAAGGTATTGTTTTAAAGAGGACACCAATTTGTATAAGATGTTGGGACCTAATTTGAAAACATAATTATAGCATCTGAAACGTTTTCTTTAATGAAGTAATGGAAGCTATACACCACATTCAATATTTATATATTTAAGAAATTGTACTACTAAAGCAACATTCAAATGTAGTGGTGAATCTTGGGTGCACTAGCACTATAATTTTATATCGTTGTAGGTGGTGGTGGTAGTGGTAGTGTTGGTGTTATTATTACCAAGCTCTATAATACATTTTTTTAGCTAGGAATATTTCAGACTACTAATGATTGTTGTACACACAACAGTGGATATTGTGTAGGAACTTCTCTAAATGACTTCAGTTTTACCATACTTGACTTTTCCTTTAGTTTTAAACACTAACCCCTGGCTTTGCTTCCTACCAGTCCAAACACAAACATTCTTATGAGTGTTGAATTAACTAAAATGTATTAATGTTTCGTAAGCCTTAAATTGAAACACATTTTCATTATGGAAACTTACCAAAACAATCCTGTTTGATCATCTGGAAATAATGATCTCTGGTTCGAAAGAAACTAATTTTTAAATACTATATATCATAAATATTTATATAATTCGGCCTGCATTTTGTTTTCTTCAATAGTAATTAAGAAAACTGAACCGAAGAGGCGAGCAAACATTCTCCTTGAATAGTTGTTTCTTTCATTGGCTTACCTTAGTTATGTTCCTTACATTGAACGATACATCAACGAAAGAAAAGACTAGATGAACAAAACATAATTAAATCCATACTTACTCAATTCTATTATTTGCTTAGGACTTCTCCTCTTCAAAAATAGAAAACTTTAGAAATGTTCACAGGAGAGAGAAAAAAAAGGTGTTAACTAATAGATCTCGGTCTCTAGAATAAGGGCTATCTAAAAACAGCTTTTTAAAATGGTAAAGCAAATAATTTTTATGCAACAATTTTATTGATGAGCTTCCCATCTTTCCTTACAATTGTGAACATAAATTGTATCTGCAAGAAAGGGACATTACAAGATGCGATGGGTCGATTTTTTTGTTTTCGTTTTTTTGTTACTTACTGCTGAGTTTTTGTTGTTTTTTGTTGTATTTTTTTTACAGAAAAAGTGTTAATTGTTCATCAAAGTTTGAAGATAGGGGACACTCATGATTGATGAATTTTGTTTTAACATTTCAATTTTCAGCCTTTTTATTTTATTAATAGACCGAAAGTATTGAAGAAGCTTCAAAGGTGTTTTTTTTAAATAACAAAATACCTACACTAAATATGTCTTAAAGTTAAGAAAAAAATTCGAACGTTTAAAACGGGGTAGCCTTTTGTAGATGGAACTGCATTGCAACCAAAATATAAAAATCTTGTACATGAAAGTTTGAGTTTCAAAGACATCAATCATATTATTACTATATAATAATTGGTATTACTAGGATCAATTTTATAACTTAAAATGGATTTCGATTCCATCAATCAAGTCTTTTTGTTTTTGATTTTCGTTGTTTTTTGTTTTAATTTCTATTCCTTTTTTTTTTTGTTTTGAGTACATTTGGCTAGCCATATTTGTTTTTAGATAAATGTTTAGAGTATATTTTAAAAATAATCTTTACAAAAATATGCGATTATCTCTACAATTGAGATGAATACAAAAAAATATAATAATTTGTAGACAATGTAATCTGACATTAATTTTGATATCAGTAAGTCATACAAAGTTTAATTGTATGACAATGATTGATTTTATCCGCAACAATGTAGTGTCGAAGGTAGATAAGCGTTCAATAATGTAGTTGTGTATAGGTTGTCTCCCCGATTATGGCCGGGCGGGGAAAGATCTAAGGTGTTGAAAAATTGTTTTAGGAAACACAGTATGATGATAAATGCTTTTCCCAACAACCGAAAAATCAGCTAATATAATGGAACTAAGAGCTTGAAACAACAAGAAGAAATGGGTGAAGAAGAGGAAGGGGATAAAGAGACATTATTTCTTTCGCCCCCCCCCCCCCCCTCTCTCTCTCTCTCTCTCTCTCTCTCTCTCTCTCTCTCTCTTTCTCTCTCAATCTCTCTTTCTCGCAATGCCCTTCTCTGCCTCTTTCTCTCTATCGCTCACCCCCTATCTCTCTCTCTCTCTCCCTCTCTCTCTCTCTCTCTCTCTCTCTCTCTCTCTCTCTCTCTCTCTCTCTCTCTCGCACACTCTGGTAGCGTTAGTCTTTAAATCGGAAGGTCCCCGGTTCAAAATCCACGATCAGTCAAAAATTAAACGGTCTGATTTCGTCTCCTAATGGTGGGGTCGGTGTCGGTGTAATGTGACCAGCTGAGACAAACGCCTTAGCATCCCCGTTATGTCACATCAAACTGTCAGACGCTAGTCTTGCGACCTGTCCACAATATTCAGTGGCGACATCTAAGAGTGGAGAGGGACATAGTCACATGAAAACCACAGACAAGCGCAAGGTTGTTAAGTTTTGACATAGAAACATATGGCTGCCAACCTTGAATCGAGACGGCACAATGACTACCAATAGACCTTGAGTAAATAGAAAGAACAAACAGTTCTTCAGAGACAAATGGGGCTTAATTGACTAACATCCTACAATCACAACTATGCTCTAAAATATTTGTAGAATAAATGAAGAAACAACCAGGACTCTTGAAATACAAAAAAAAACGCTGTTCGTTAATTTTATCGATTTAATCAGCAGTTGATGCCTTCATAAATCACATTTCTGGAATACAATGAATATTATGTGGGTTTTAAATTATGAATTAAAGATGCACTTTAAATATTTGAAAAGGTTCCAGTTTTTTTTTCTTCTTTTTTTCTTCTTTTGAAATATATATCAATATTATTTTATCAATGAAAACATTATGGTGTAAGAGATAAGTAGGATGGCGGTACAAAACAATTTTCTCTTTTTCATATGTTTCAAGGCAGATAATCTGTTTACGTAAACCTACTTAACATAAAACAAAATCCATAATTAATAATTTGTATCGATATTTAAATAAAGAACAAATTCCTTTTTATAGTAAGATTAATTTCACAATTAGATACATTCACATAAAAAATCCTAATCTTTAGGTATTTATACGCAGTGTAATTTACTTGTGTACTGTTTATGTAGCGTTACGCAGCCCTGTGGGTACTTTAGGCTTTGGGCATGAACGGCAGTCGAGCTAGGCATGGGAAGACGTTTACCACACGAGGGTAGAAGGACCAGGAGTAAGCTGACAAGGCAACTTCTGTTTCGCGTTCGGTGACACCATTTTCCTCATCTTTTGTAAGATCTGGCTCTGCCATCCCTCGAGATTCCAAAGTTCCTGGGGATTATAAGTAACATAAGTGTTCAAGTCCATGAAATGTACAAAGAAAAGAAATGGTCATATATATATATATATATATATATATATATACATATACTGTCTTCTTTCTGTTATGTATTGGACACACTTTTCTAGGACACAATTTTCTAATAAGATAACATGCAAATTCATTATTAATCTGAAAGATTAGTTAAATAGATCTAGTGTTCCCCTTTTAATATATATCCCTTGCATTTTGGCACAAGTAATAGTGCCGATATATTAGACTATGTTTTGGTATAACAGCAAATGTGTTTTGTTTTTTTTAAACGACAACATAATACTTTCCAAAACATAGACCATTATTTATACTGCAACTGACTTCATAACGTTCAATGGGTTATATATTGTTAATATCAATAACAATGATACCAATGTGTTTTGCTAATTACCAATATGCTTGATTCCTACGTAGATGGTATAAAAAAATCGTTGAATGAAACGGTATTATATCTAATACAATGTACCATCTATTTGGTATACCCTGAGATAATCTGTTACGGTTGACTGAGTATTTGCATATGACAAACTCTGAACGTTTTACCTGGTACAGTGTTGTCCAGAAAAAGCGCCAGGCTTCCACCAATGAACATGGGCATGTCGAGCATAACCTTCAGCACTTGATCTACACTGGGAACGCCTGGGATGAGAACGAAGGAGCTCAATGTGGTTTTACTTACTGATAGAATAGTGCACTAGTGAAGGGAGCGATATAATGAGAGAGCGAGAGAGTGAGAGAGGAAACGAGAGGGCGAGAACGAGACAGAGAGGCACGCTATTATTATTATTATTATTATTATTATTATTATTATTGTTGTTGTTGTTGTTATTATTGTTATTGTTATTATTAGACAAAAAATCAAAATATTGGAAGGAAAGATAGATCTAGAAATTGGGCAAGTAAATAGATTTTTCTTTCAATTCAGTATTAGAAGATGACAGTTTTATTGGCTCAGCTATGCAACACACACATGGCTTTATAGGTTTGAGGCTGTAAATCATTATGTTTTGTCTATGGCTTTTGTACATCGTACTTAACGCAAATTATGAACCATCCATTTGTTCTCTTATTCGATTTGGAGGCTTTCACTTCGTCAGAAACGTTACATTTTGTGTTTTTTCTATGTATGAAGTCTGGGGCCTATCCATATCTTTTATGGTGGTTGTAGACACTTTTAATTATCATCTTTTTACCTTTTTATGGCAATAAACCTCATCGATAAAAACACAACTGTAAAACAAAGATGACTTTACCTGTGTCGACAATGCCAGGATACATCTCCAGACATTTCGGAATCATGACTCCGCACATAAAAGGCACTCCGACCACCACCAAGTTACGAGAAGACGTCATGTCCACACGGTTTAGGTTTTCAATTCCGATAGCGAAAACAGTACCAACAAGGAGAACAACGACGCCACCTGTAAAAAGAATAATAACCTTTAGAGAAAGTGGCTCAACGAAAATGAAATGTTGGATATGCGAGGCATATTAAATGATCCTTTTAAAAATGAATTTGAAAATTGTCAGCAACAAAACTAGGAAAAGGGAAAAAAACGAAACATCAAGCTGTCAGAGTATGGTGTTCTTTGATCAGATTGAATAGGTATTTCTATAACGGTGAAGGTGTTGTCAAACAGAATATAAAGTTCTAGGATGGAACAGGTGTGTTATTCAAGATTTAAGTATTGTACAATTTTAAAAAAAGTTGGCGATTCAGATGACATAGCGCACAAGTTTGATTAAAGGAAAAAACAGGGTGGTATTCTGGGATAGGTCTAAAGAATCAATTGCCTTAAAGATAATCCGGCTTGTCAATACAGTGTGTATCTATCCCGGAATCTTCCCTAATTTTCGGCTACACTAAGAAAACTTTGCTTTTATATTGTGTCAGGGATACATTGTAGTTATTAAACAATTATAAGAATACTCATAGCTCGTTTATTTTAGAAAACAATTTAGTCAGTTTCCCTACTTCTAGCTCAAATACTATGAAGTATAGTTCCTACATTATTGCTTGCGTCCTATCAAATTTATCAGTAATGGACCTACCAAGCACTGGATTTGGAACACTTGTTAGAGCCGCCCCAACCTTGCCGAGTAAGGATAGACCAACGAGCAAAAGCGCAGCAGTGTACATCACATATCTGCTGGCTGTCTGAAGAAGGTAAAATAAAAACCTTTAAGAGTAGCTTTAGGTCCTATGGGTTTGATAAAGAACCGTACACATAGACAGAGGAATACGCTGCCATTTTGTCACCAGTCTAGAGCACAATCAACTGAGATGTCTGGTGCCCCTGTTCGGTGAAAATAAAAGATTTACGTGCTTGGGTACCGGTATAAAAAATATGTTCTTTTTATCACCGAATGTATTTTCTTTTCTTTGTTCGTTTATAGAGATGTGTAATACAACGTCCTTTAGCATGATGTTTAGACTTGCATGTGCCCATTTAAAGCTGTGCAGCTAAAGCGATAATATCTGTAAGATTAGTTTATGTTAAGTGCGATGGTGGAGACAAGAATAAGTTTTATGTCGAAAAGTGCAAAATAGTTTTCGAGGCTTCGAGCAAAGAAAGATGATCAAGCCAAGGTATATACCTCTTTTGTATATGGTTTACACACACACACACACACACACATTGTGCTTACTTTGATATTGCCACAGTATAACATGGCATTAATATATTCCCAGCATCGTGTGCCATTAAAATTTCCCAGCACCTTGTGTCATTAATTTCTTCCCAGGTTCATATACCATTAATTTCTTCCCAAAATCATGTGCCATTAACTTCTTCCCAGCATCATATGTCATTAATTTCTTCCCAGCACCTTGTGTTAAGAATTTCTTCCCAGTAGCATGTACCATTATGTTCTTCCTATTCACTAAAATTATTACTCCCTAGCACCTACGGAGAGCAGCGCGATGTTATCGCTTAAAGTTATGCTCGCGTGGCCCCTACAGAGACGGAGAGGACCCAGAGAGGACCCCTCCTTAAAGATCCCCCAGCAGATGGCATGGTCCGGGGGAGAACTGGCTCAAATGATATAGTATAGGCATAAAAAATGGGAGGTTCCCGGTTCGAATCCCACGATAGGTGAAAAATATTGGATCGGTATCAGTATGAGGTGACCGCCTGACCGACTGGTCCATGTCTGCCCGTACTGCCTCGTGTATTGCAGCATATAACATTGTCAGATTTTAGTTTTCGGGACCATCTACAATATAGTCTATATAGTAATGAAGTTGGACGTTAAAACTACTATCCAAACAACCAGCTTCACGTATGGTTAATTTCTCAGCACCACTTACTTTGGAGACAGACAGCAGCGCGATGTTGCCGCTGTAGGACGTGGTCGCGTGTCCGGCCCCGACAGAGCCGGAGAGAACGCTACCCAGGCCTTCCATGAGGATCCCGCGGCAGATGGCGTGGTCTGGGGGTCGAGGGACGCTGCAAGCCTTCTGTGCCGCAAAGTAGTCGCCCACCGACTCGATCATAGAGGTCAGGAACGCTACGAGAAACCCGCTGATTACAGCGGCACTCACGCGGGGTGTGCCGAACTGACCTAAAGCAACATCATTTCAGAGAGAGTTATTCCAATATTGCGGAGAAGCATACGTCGGGTTTAAAAATAAAAAAAAGAAATGTCATAGTGCCATCTAGTAATTTTTTCTATCTGTGTACTTCAACATCCATCATACGGTAAGGAGAGGTCGCAAGTGGGCGAATGAAACCCGATAAATAGACTAGAGGTACTAAGAGCAAACAGAAAATAGATTTAGAAGCCCGACTTATGACGTAAATACATGCAATAATCAAGCGTATAATTTCTCCTCTTTTTACTGAGAACCTTTGAATAATTCGCACCCTTTAGCATCAGTCATTCGTCTGTTTTATGCGCTTACTAAAGCCTAAGTAGGGCTGATGACTTCAAACTAAACTACATAACTTATAATAAGTAGAAACGGATGGAAACAATAATGTGAATTGAGAATTCAGTTAATAAAAGAGCATTTACAGTAAAATTATATTTGTATTTTCCCTTTTGTAAAAAAAAAGACAAATCTTTCCATAATATAAATACAATTTAAGCGTTGTTGTTTGTTTTTTTTTTGGTTGTATTTTTTTTCTACAATCCTGATAACGAAAGCAGATTAGACTGCTTTTAATGGTTGCTTCAGGTGTGTTGTTGCTTAGCGTCCAATGTAAGCACTATATAGGCTTTATTGTGGACTGGCCCCAAGACTAACGTCTGAAAAGTGAACGTGCAGCCACACAGAGACAGTGCAGGGATACCATGACCATGTCTCAGCCAGACATATTAAACTGAAATCGATCCAGCCAGAAGGGGGCGAGTCGCCAGAGCGGGGCTCGAACCACGGACCTCCTCGATCAAAGTTCGATGTTCTACCCCAGAGCTACCGCGCTCTGTTGAAATTATAGAACTTAGCACTGACAATACAAACACATACAGTTATTTATGATCGTCTCATATCAATATTTGTATGAAAATTTTTTTGGAACATTCACGCAGTAGACAAGCTTTAGTAATGGTTTATCTCGCAACAAATGTGTATTTTGCATTTCATTGATGTTGTAATCGTTTCCTTGTCCTTTTTTCTTAAGTTGTTCTCTCTCTCTCTCTCTCTCTCTCTCTCTCTCTCTCTCTCTCTCTCTCTCTCTCTCGACAGCGAGAGAGACAGAGAGAGAGAGAGTGTGTGAGACAGTGAGGATATCGTACTGCGACCCATTACCCTTTTGTATTAAATACTTAAATTAATTGGATATTTCCAATGGTGTCACTATGATGGATGCATTTATCAAGTATGTAAATTTTTCTAAAAGTATACGTTTACGTGCTAGGCATTGATACTAAGTATCTCTATCTTTTATAATTTAGTGAGTTAAGTAGCTTGTGGCTTTTGAATTTAATATTGTATTGTGTCAACATTATAATATGATTATTATTCTTTTTTACGATGTACATATCATAAATTATGGTAATGGAAATTGTTAAGCGCACTGAGCATGGCTGTTCATGGATGTGCGCTATATAAATACAATATAATATTATTAATATTATTTTATTATTAAGTAGCTTAGTCAGTAAAGCACACAGCTTCAAACTAGGGGGTCGCCGGTTCCAATCCTGATCAGCCGCCTTGCTCCCTACTGGTTGGTCCAATGTCATATCCCGTAATCCCGCAATGTCTCTATGATTAGACAGGTTAATTTGTCAGACATAACTTTGTCAACCCTCCGGCGACGCGAGATAGACCAGTTTCGTTAAGATCGCAACTAGCATACAAACCAGGGTATGTAATTTGAAGCCACCGAGATCTGTCGATGACAGATAATTTAGCATCTGTTCTAGCCAGATATTGCACGTCATTTGGATCGTCAGTAAAGACATCAGCCGCTGTGAGAATCCAAGTCAGTGCCCACATAACGATGATAGCCAAAAGGATCTGAGGACCAGTGACAAAGCTTGAGAACTCAGGATTGGAATATGATGTCCAAATATGCGAAAACCTATTTGGATAGCTTAGAAGTCTTCTAGTCAAGAAGTTTCTGATACGCTATGTAACGCGTATTTTTTCTTTCCAACACTTCACTGCATTTCTAACAAAAGTCACTATGTAACAAAGAAAATGCCTATTTACTAATCGGAAGTCTCCGGTTCGGAACACGACCAGTTCGCCTTGTTTGCTACTGGTGGAGTTGTTATCTCTCTCTCTCTCTCTCTCTCTCTCTCTCTCTCTCTCTCTCTCTCTCTCTCTCTCTCTATCTCTCTCTATCTCTATCTCTGTGACTCTCTCTCTATCCCTCTCCCTCTTTCCCTCTCACTCTTTCTCTCCTCTCTCTTGCAACACGTAACCATGTACAGTTGTCAGATGTTAGTTTTAAGACTCGTCCTCGAGTCAACCTATTTTTAATGGACATAAGGAAAACAACAAATTAATAACTCACGGGCACAAGTTGGAAAATAGGCACTCGTGTTCTTGGTTTTGCCTTGCTCTCTTTGCCGCATCTCGGCATTGGTAAAGTGATGTCTTTACAGTACAGCACAAAAATAACCACAAGTGCTGCACACCTTCAAGAAACCATACCGATTTCCATCGTTAATTTGGAGTAGAACATAGATATCTATTATGACTTCAGTGAAAATATTATTTACCGCAAAACAATGTTTCTTATACAAACGTGTAGTAGCGTAAACACTTTTCTTTTTTACAGTTGGCTCGTTTCCTTTTTTCTTTTGTATTTGTGAACGATTCGCACATTAAATTAGAAACACATGCATAGAGGGTAATATACAAGCTAGTCTATTTTTAATACGTTCTGACATTCAATTATATGTTGCCAAATGGCATCAGCATAGCATTAGGGTTAATGATTGGAATTGTTTACGCGTACGCTGCTATTCTAGCATGTACCAGGTGTAAGGAAGGTTCGAGAATATGCTCGGAGGAGGCTTTGAAGAGAGAGGTTGATTTATGTTAATGAATAATTATGTGAGGTAGAGTCTAGATATTTCTAGAACTTTTTTGAATAAGCTAGGAAGGCCTATAGAGTTCTAGATCTGTGTCTTTTGTATGTAACAGCAGAGCGCGGTTGAGTGGAGAGGGAACGGGTTTGTTTGTTGTTTGTTTGTTTGTTTGTTTGTTTATTTGGTGTTGTTGTTGTTGTTGTCGTTGTTTTATAGAATAGTGTGTATACTTCTGATCGTGTTGTAACATCTTGTGCAGTGAGCAATGTAATTTTGCTGTTGTCTGGCTCCATTATAGATTTAGATATATTGCAAAGTGAGCCTACTGGTTTAGATCTGGAAATTCTTGAGTTGTATTCTTAACCATCAGACAGGGTGTTTATTAATAAAGTTAAACTATTACGCTTCTGCAAAGGATTTCTTGTATTCATTATTTTGTTAACGTTGACATGATAGTGTGTCCGAGTCTACTTAAGTTATATACAACAAATCGATCTTAAACATGGACGCGCTTTATCAAATCAACTCCACCATTTCAAATAACAAATGCAAAACAAAAAACAACTTTTCAAGCTGTAACAATAACAGGTTCCGAGGTATAGAGTTTTTAAAATTTAACAGAAACAGATTCTATTACAAGCATAAATGAGAATAACTACGCAAATAAAGCCTTCAATACAATACCCATACACATGTACTTCATTTCACTAATCTACACAACTGCATTTTTATTAGCCTTCCCAAAGATAAAAGGTTCTTACTTGAATATAACATTGAATAAATTAACTCAGAGTATTCGTATGGTCTAATTATTTTTTAATTTTTTGAAGTCAGATACAAACTTTATCTTGTTTATGCTTTGAATTACGTGTAGTCCAGTCGTGTCTGTCCGGTCTAGATATGGCGATTTTTTTCTTCTCTTCATTTTTTTTTATTAACTATTTTGTTAGAAAAAAAATTATACTATTTATTTTAAATTATCACACATACAATTTTATAGTATAAAAGCATTTAGAAAAAGAGTTTTAGCAATAGAATCACTGTATTTACTTACGCGATAGTGACTGGAAAGCAAGGACGGCCATACATAAGAGGAACTTTGGTCAGTGAATACCCAATTAGGGATACAGTGCAAGCGACGGTGATGGGTCCTACAAACCGAACTATCAGCTTAAGCAGTCCTACGCCTCCAAGGAAAACTTCAACAAGGGCGGCAACCATCAGAGAACCAGACATCTAACCAAAAGAGTAACGGTTCCTTATTCAAGGCTGATGGAAAAGGTACATGTACTCCATCCTTATTTTTTAAATATAGAAACAGGGGCAGCTGGAGAATAAGTAGGAGACGTTAGAGACAAATTCATTCTTTGTTTTTTAACTATTAGCCATTTTATTTCGATCTTATTTACCGCGCAGGCCATAGTTCTTCATTTAAAATAATTTAATTATATAATTTTATATATTATCAAATGTCTGCTCGCAGTTTAATTTACAAGTGGGATTTCTTTAAAAATAAAAACAATGTCCAAAATATAAATTGCCTTGCTTCAGGTACAATTGGAAATCAAGTTTAGGAAGTTAAAGCTGTCACATGGTTCTTACATTAATCTTGTAAAACAAAAACCAAGGTGTGTAGGTGATAAGGCATTTTACCGTTTGGAGACGCCATAACATCTCAGGCGTTAAATCGGTCTGAGAATCGTCAGAATATGAGACAGTAGTTTCCGCACTTGGATTCATGGTTAAGTTTCTCATTGTCTCTAAGAGCAATACAAGAAGAGATATGGGTTAGGATTACGTAACTAAACACAACATATAAAAAAGGGACTGTGCAGCTCTACATTTTATTTAGTTTAATCTTTCCAATAATCTTTATTACACTGTTACTACACTACTACTACTACTACTACTACTACTACTACTACTACTACTACTACTACTACTACTACTACTACTACTACTACTACTACTACTACTACTACTACTACTATTACTACTACTAACAACAACTACTACTACTACTACTACTACTACTACTACTACTACTACAACTACTACTACTACCACCACCACCACCACCACTACTATTAAGACAACTACTAACCATGCCTTTTTTCGATAAAACATGTACGAAAACTATTTTAAAGCTAGCTAATCTAGAACGTAAAGACGCTGAATAAAACAAGTGGCGTTTCGACTCTACACCTTTCATACACACAAGAAAATACGAACTGTACACGTAGATAATAGTACTTATAAAGTATGTAGTTGTTTGTGGTATACTACGAATAAACTACAACTCTTACATTTTTTTAAATATTAATTGTTGTTATTATTATCATAATTGTCTAGTCTAGATCAACTTATGTATGAGATTTAGGCCCTATACTTTTGCTCTCCTAGACACTAAGTCTTTGGTACCGGCTCATCTCAGCTCCAAGCCCTTCGACTCTCTGATTTATTGTTGTCTTTGTTATGCTATTTGTTTATAATCGTTTTTGCTGCTTTTGATTGCATTTTTATTCCTAAATAAACGGCTTTTTTCATCTTTTAAGCTTCTATTTCGGAAAGATATTATAGATTGTAAACATCTTTTAAGTGTGGACTGTAATTCTCGGGTCGCGACTTGAAATAGATACAAAGCTATGGATAACGACAGGAGAATGTGTGTTTGTTTGGACACTGAGTGGTTTTGTACTTAATGCAACATTTGTGTACTATTTTTAAAATTATTCATCAACAACGGGGGAGTACAAGTAATTTTATCTCCATTCTTTTTGCAAATGAAGATAAGGAGCTTCGACACAGTGGGCCGTCAGTAAAACGCAGGACCTGCGGCTTGTTGTAAGCCTTCTTATTCGCATATTCTTATGACTACTACTACTACTACTACTACTACTACTACTACTACTACTACTAGCTGCTGCTACTGCTGCTGCTTCTGCTGCAACTGTTGGCGATTCTACTTTTAAACATTCCAATACAGCAATTCATTTTATTCATACGTACCGTTTTCGCTTTCACTTTGTGAAAAATCACACATCCATGAGGAATCTCTTTGAAGAGCTAGAAGGGTCTAGATCAACTTATGTATGAGATTTAGGCCCTATACTTTTGCTCTCCTAGACACTAAGTCTTTGGTACCGGCTCATCTCAGCTCCAAGCCCTTCGACTCTCTGATTTATTGTTGTCTTTGTTATGCTATTTGTTTATAATCGTTTTTTGCTGCTTTTGATTGCATTTTTATTCCTAAATAAACGGCTTTTTTCATCTTTTAAGCTTCTATTTCGGAAAGATATTATAGATTGTAAACATCTTTTAAGTGTGGACTGTAATTCTCGGGTCGCGACTTGAAATAGATACAAAGCTATGGATAACGACAGGAGAATGTGTGTTTGTTTGGACACTGAGTGGTTTTGTACTTAATGCAACATTTGTGTACTATTTTTAAAATTATTCATCAACAACGGGGGAGTACAAGTAATTTTATCTCCATTCTTTTTGCAAATGAAGATAAGGAGCTTCGACACAGTGGGCCGTCAGTAAAACGCAGGACCTGCGGCTTGTTGTAAGCCTTCTTATTCGCATATTCTTATGGGGCGTCGTAAGCGTCCACCCATTATCACTAGGTGTAACTATTTAGAGATCAGGATGTTTTCCTACCCTCTGGTATCCAAGTAAATGACTCTGACTGTGCCTAATAAGCTCAAATGCGTGACAAGTTTTCCACGTGGTGCGGATGTAAGTTGCGATGGTGCTTTTTATCAGTATGTGACGAAAAAATCGATTCAAACCTGACTCCGAAAGCAGTTTGCAAGAAGGTACAGATGCCAACCATACATAGCGTAGTGCAGAATAGTTGAGACCTTATCGGGTGGTCGTATGGAGCACAAGCCGAGTCTGCAACTACCTGTGATGTCGCCAGGGCTGATGATAGGCACAGCAGAATATGCTGATAGAATAGATATATGTCAGGTATGAGGTTACAATCGGCACGATAGTAGCCTATAATGTTCTATTTATATGGACTTTTTATGCACTGTCTTCCCCAGTCAGATACACGTATAATAATAACAACGAGATGGTCACAAAACTCTCTGGCTTCGCACCGTTGTCACAGGAAGCAGACGCGAATGGAATAGGAAAAGTATACAATTTACAACATAAACATAGCAGCAGCAGACAAGTTATAACAGTGGTGACAGTAGTAAAAGTACAAGTAGTAGTAGACGTAGTAGTAAGAGTTGAGTTGAGTTGAGTTGAGTTGGTTTAACGTCCACTAAGGACCCCAAGAGATACATGTGCGCAAGTAACAAAGGTAGTAATTATGAAAAGAGAAAAAAGCACAAGTAGACAACTGAGGGAAACGATAATAATAGCGCAACTAAAGGCTATAAAAGTACATATAAACATTTCGCATTTGACGTCTGCTTCAGACTAATATTCGATGAATCTACTAAAGGCAAAATATTTCGTGTTCAGGGCACTTTGGCGGCAATGTAATAAGTACATTTATTTTATAAGTTATTTAAAAAATACAATTTAAAAGACATTGCTGATAGTACTCATAAATACTCATAACTTGAGGGATGCCTTGTAGAACTTCACCGCATCATACGTTCGGTTATATAATAAAAACATACTGTTTCTATCAGTTCTTTTTAATTGCACATAGAAAACAAACCAAATTAGTGATACATCCATAATACATAATACTGTGCTTTTATCTCTTTACCTGCAGTGCGGCCATGACTGTTATGAGAACGGGAGGATGGGACAGCAGACCATACTGGAGATCCAGGGGTGAGCCCTTGAATTCGATTTGCACGGTCATACTGTTTTGGAGCATCAATTTATCTTCTGGATCGATATCGTCACTCTTCTCAAGACACTCGGAGTTCTTCTGTCTGTTCAGCGTCAATGGGTCTTCGTCTGCCATTTGACTTACTTCCGGTGAGCTATTAATAGGTTGCAAGTATCATTTACCAATGTCATTGAAAATGTTATCTTTACAGAGCGACAGTTATAAATTCGAAAAAAGAGTACCCCCAGCAACGGTTTTGGTATGGTGACTCTAGTAGTTTGAAACAGCAATACATTTTGGCGTACATTAGCTCTGTGTTTGCTTATCCATACTCGTATGCAAATACTGGTAGTTAAATAAAATGTTATTTTTATCTCTGGAACAGAAGTCAGACTCAAAAGTATTGATTTTTAGTGTTGATCAACCGACAGTAACCTTTCATAAAACTTTAAGTGTAAAAGATCATGCAATTTAGCCTTCTCATGTCAGAGCTAGTGTGACAATGTGATAAAATGTCATTAAAAATAAAAGATTAGCAAATTAATAATTTAGGAGATAGTGTCCCGGTTTTTTTTTTCTTAAGTGCGTTCCTAACTCGTTTAGTCCTTCTCTAGTCTCTATCTAGTCCCTGTTTAGTCTATACTAAAGTTAGGTGCGCTCCTATGTTCTTAAACAAAGCCTTTCTTTAGTGCCGCGCCGATGTATCTTCGCTTAGTGCTTCTCTAGACTCTACTGAGTTAATGGTGCCTGGGTGTTCTCCGTTTGACAATTTTACCTCACAGACAGATAGCGGGGATATCACGCTATCAGCCGATCACATTATATACTTTACTAACACCGACCCTATTAATAGGACACCGATCGTGAGTTTCGAACCGGAGACATACAGATCAGGAGACAAACTCTCTACCACTTGCACAAGGCTATCTAGTTCAATAGTTGAGTAAATTTAAAAGATTATTGGTTTGTGTTTATAAGAAGCAATAAGTTGGAAGCAGCAGCAGAAGTGGCTGTAGTAGTAGTAGTAGTAGTAGTAGTAGTAGTAGTAGTAGTAGTAGTAGTAGTAGTAGTAGTAGTAGTAGTAGTAGTAGTAGTAGTAGTAGTAGTAGTAGTAGTAGTAGTAGTAGTAGTAGTAGTAGTAGTAGTAGTAGTAGTAGTAGTAGTAGTAGTAGTAGTAGTAGTAGTAGTAGTAGTAGTAGTAGCAGCAGCATGAGAGGTAGCAGCAGCAGCAGCAGCATTATTATCATTACTTATTCTATTAGAATACATTGGATATAAACAATATCAGCAATATTTATTTTGTTTGACATTGCAATAATCTTTAGCTTGTTGTGGTGATAGATTATGTGGTATCCGTCATTATACCGAATTTAAATGTGGTTTCGGTCTCTACCATATTTTATTTTTGTGTGTATATAATATTATCAGAGAACCCAGGCATATAAATGTTATGTTTAAATCTAAGACAATGAAATCAAAACATAATTTTAGGACTTATGTTCTTTCTTACCAGTAGGCGCAATCTTGTAAAAATGTTCCCACACGGCTTTATTATTATGAAATAATACTAAAATAATTTCTGAAGTGTTGCATCCATGTGATGGGTATTTATTGTTTTTTTTAAAAGTCTGCTAAGTCTCTGAAACATTTGTTGCATAATTCATCCATCGCTCTTTATCATAAGCGTCTTTTTTTCACCTCTAGCTTAAAACATCTGTTGCGTAACCTACGTTTTTTTTTCCTTTAAAAATATTTGTGAATACGAGAGATGATTCTCTTAAACAAAAGGATGATATTTACAATTCTGAAAGTATCACATATATTTAAAAAAATATGTCATGTAAATGTTTAAATCGAAATAAAAACATGATAGTCCCAGCTTAATTATGAATAAATAGCATTTTAACTAAGGAGAGTTTCAAAACGCACATTAATACCTAAAATACAATATTTATCTGAGGGGAATCTATTACATGTATACATTTTATATAAGAAGAAATTGTTTTTTCCGGTGTATATCTATTTTATCCTGACAATATCTCAGGTGGAATTTTTTTTGGCAGCTGTTGCTGAATCATATCCAAGAAGGAAATATTTTATAAATGGTCATCTTGAGAATTACAGTGACTTTTCTAAAAAAGGAATCGTTTTGCAAGTGTACATTTTATACTACCCGAATAACATCAAAGAAATAAATGTTTTACAATGTTTGTTTGTATGTATTAGCTGAATATTAAGAAAGGAAGAAATATTTTACAAGAGTATATGTATATATAGAATATAGGAAATGTTTTACATGTATACATTGTGTATTATAGATTAGTTTTCACTTAAATTGATGATTATTTGAATGAGTCGGGAAATATTCATTATTCAGATAAAAATAAATTGTGTTGTTTAACATTAATTTTACAACGATTTGAACCCAAGCCAGCCACAAACAGAGAATAATTATAAAACATTGTACCACAACCTGCTTGATTAGAGGAATATAACAATCGGCATCAAGCACTCCAACAATTTCACGTTGACTGGACCTTCACCCATTAGACCTTTAGATGTCTTATGAGAATCTAAACGCCAGTAAGTTGCTCTAATACATTATGAGATCTATACCGTGTGCGTATCGAAAGATACCGTGACTTAACAAGCCTGACTCGACACGAGTTTATCACATTATAACATTAAACAATTTTCCCATACTAAGATCCTTTTGTTTTTATTATTGCATACAATTCATTTTTGTTTTTGTAAGGACTGGTTGTCAATGCGCATAGCTGTTTGTGAGTGTTTCTCTCTCTCTTTCTCTCTCTCTCTCTCTCTCTCTCTCTCTCTCTCTGTCTCTCTATCTCTGTCTCTCTCTCTCTCTCTCTCTCTCTCTCTCTCTCTCCCTGTCTCTCCCTCTCTCTCTCTCTCTCTCTCCTTCTCTCTCTCTCTCTCTCTCTCTCTCTCTCTCTCTCTCTCTCTCTCTCTCTCTCTCTCTCTCTCTCTCTCTCTCTCTCTCTCTTTGTCATAATCTCCCTTTCTACCTATTTATCTAAATATATATTGTTTAACCATCTGTTTATATCTCTAATAATAATAATAATAGTAATAATAGTAATAAAGTGCATTTACATAGCAGCTTTCCCATATTGTTGCTCAAAGCGCTTTGCATTTATTTAAATCAAGCAATCAATAAAATATATTTTGCTAAAACTATGGTGTAATTTACAGAATACACAGAATCATAAAAAAAAGTTCTCATAAATAATAAAAGCTTTAAAGGTACAAAAACATTAAGTCGTATTATAAAGTTACTACAATCAAATAACTGATCATGGAGAAAGCATATGACACATTACAAGCACCAGCATACATTTCTCAGTTTTAGGATAAAATAAACTTATGATTATATAATTTGTAAAATAAAGGAGGTAGTATGTGTAAATACTCAGATTAAAAAGACAAAGGACTTGTAAAAAAATGGTGGAGTAAAAATGTTGCACATAATATACCATAAAAAAAAGAAAGTTTTAACTCTACTTTTAAAAGATTGCAAACTGTCGGACGCTAAAACAGACTGGGGTAGACTATTCCAAATGTCAGGACCTGCAAATTTAAAAGATCGCTCACAATAGTTTTTTAGGTAGACTTTGGGTTTGCATAAAAGTGTTTTATTTTTTATCGCAGTTGTCTTTCAGGCTGATAGATATGTAAAAGATCTTTCAAGTAAGATGGAAAAAATGGATCTTTTAGACTTTGATATGTGATCATTGCTATCTTATAATCTACTCGAAGTTTTATTGGAAGCCAATGACGTTCTTTTAAAATGGTGCTGGCACTTTAACATTTGTGTGTCCGTTTTATATGTCTAGCCCCGTGATTTAGAATTTTTTGAATTTGGCTTACTTTTTCACACGTCATGCCTTTGAAAAGAGCTTTGCAATAATCAATTTTGGATATTACAAACGGCAAAATACGTTTTTAGTGGCATCTTCATCAATGAGTGATCTTAAGTGCCTAATTTTCCTCAGCTCAAGAAAACATACTTTTCTAAGATAAGAAACAGTTTATCCATAGTTAAAGTTTTATCTAAAATGACACCTAAATTTTTAACTTCTGATGATATAGGCAAATCTTCACCATTGATAAAGACATTTTTACAATTAACTTGCTTAAGTCGGGATGGTGCTCCGACAAGCATCACCTCAGTTTCATCACCATTCATCGTAAGTTCATTTGCACTCATCCATTCCTTAACTGATGTTACACATTCATTCAGGTCAGATAATAAAACATCAACTTCTGAGGGCAAGACGGACTTATACAAGTGTGTGTCGTCTGCATATAGATGATAACAAAAAGAATGCCTTGATATAATATTTGTCAGGGACTGGGAATATAATGAAAAAAGAACTGGCCCGAGAACGGAACCTTGAGGAACACCGAATTTCATAGTCTTAGAACGTGATTTTTTAGTACCGATACAAACTTGTTGCTGCCGATCTAACAAATATGATGTGAACCATTTTAAAACTGTACCACGTATACCGAAGGATGTCGACAAACGTTTTAAAAGAATTTTGTGATCAATCGTGTCAAATGCTGCAGATAAGTCGAGCAATGCAAGCACTGACACTTTCCCTTCATCACTAGCTAATAAAAGGTCCGAAGTTACCCTAAGTAATGCTGTCTCGGTACTATGTTTACTTTTGCAAGCTGACTGAAAAGGTTCTTTTAAATTGTTTTTGGTTAAAGAATTGTGTGATCAATCGTGTCAAATGCTGCAGATAAGTCGAGCAATGCAAGCACTGACACTTTCCCTTCATCACTAGCTAATAAAAGGTCCGAAGTTACCCTAAGTAATGCTGTCTCGGTACTATGTTTACTTTTGTAAGCTGACTGAAAAGGTTCTTTTAAATTGTTCTTGGTTAAATGCTCATCTATTTGTTTTAACACAACTTTTTCTAGGATCTTTGACAAAAACGGTAGATTCGATACAGGTCTGTAGTTTTTCATTACATTCCGATCTAAATTGTTTTTCTTCAACATTGGTTTTACAATTGATTGTTTAAAAACACATGGAACATTACCAAAAGTCAGAGATTTATTTATTATACTAGTAATACTGGGCAACAAAATATCTATGCATTCAAAGAAAAGCTCCACAGGAGAGAGAGAGAGAGAGAGAGAGAGAGAGAGAGAGAGAGAGAGAGAGAGAGAGAGAGAGAGGGAAAAAGAGAATGAAACTGAGCAAGAGAGACACACAGAGAAAAAGAGAGACAGAGAGAATCAGACAAAGAGACAGACAGTGAGACAGACAGGCAGGCAAAGACAGTAACAAAGACAGACGGACATACAGACAGGCATACTGACAGACAGAGGAGAGGGAGCAAGAGAGCCAAGACTAATGAGGGAAAAATCAAATTACAAATTATTTGATTTAGTCTCGTTCCTTGACGAACACCGTTACAAAGAAAGTTACCTCCCGCGCTCAGCGTCATTCACTTTTTAATCGGCTGTGTGTGTAGAGCGGATCATACCAACGCCACCCCTTAAGAAACATGTTTTCTTGTGAAAAGATTGCTCGCCCTTGACAAAATCTGAAACTCTGCTTCGTCTATGTAGTTTTGTTCTAGCAATCACCATATGTTTCTCCTTGGTAATAGTTTACCTGTGCTCCTGATTATTTTTAACATGCCACGTGTTGATAGGTTTTTAAAGAAACAAGTTCGCCCTTCCGCACCGCATTATACATCTCTTATTTCAAGAAATTAATTGGTAATTCTTTGATTAGTGACAATTACTAAAGTAAAAACATATTCTTTGGTTCTAAAAACTAGACAGCGATATAAACGGTATCATCTTGTTTAAAGGTTAAATTACTTGTGTCAAAAGCATACTCACCACACGCGTTGCCTGATAAAAACAAGACTAATTTCAGTAAGAACGAATGGTTCTTGTAAATATTTTTTTTCCTGAAAGGTAGCATTACTTGCCAGTAATACCTAATAAAGTCTGTCATGTAAGTCCCTAGTTCTTAATATCTACTAAACTTGTAATGTACTGCACTATTAAAGGTCATGAGTTTTAAAAATAATAATACATGGCTTTTATTTAGCGCAACACCCAAGACACTGCCTGACTCAGTGCGCTTTACAAAGTGTTTAAAATGACAATGAACGTACATTTAATATATAAATATCATTATCGTAGTGATTAAACATACAGATAATAAAGAACTTTCATTTCATATATAAATACCATTATCGTAGTGATTAAAAATACAGATAATAAAGAACTTTCATTTTATATATAAATATCATTATCGTAGTGATTAAAAATACAGATAATAAAGATCATCATTAAAAATAACGAACAATAATTAGGTCTTAGCAACTATTTCTTTAAAATTACACAGAGTAAAATTACAATAATAATACACAAAATAAAAATATTAAAGTGCATATACAAATTAGTGCCTAAGACACAATTATTGTAGATATAAGAGCCAAATCATACCTTAAATGGAAATTATGCGTTAAAAAGATGACTGTGTTTTTAGTTGCTTTTTAAATGTGTCAATCCTTGTGGTAAAGCTTACACACTCTTGGGGCACAATATCCGAATGATTTTTCGCCCACTGTCTTGAGGCGCATTCTTGGTACGACAAGAGCAGTGGGGTCAGTTGCTGATCTTAACTGTCTTTTTGGAACATAAGCTTTAACTAAGTTTTGAAGGTATTGTGGGGCGGTTCCATGGACACACTTATAGCATATTGTGGCTGCTTTATATTGCAATCTCCTCTCAACCGGAAGCCAATGCAAAGATCTCAAAAGAGGCGATGCGTGATCGCGTTTTCTTTTCTTAAGAATCAAACGAGCGGCATTATTCTGAAGTTTCTGCAGTTTCTGTTTGTTTTCTGCAGAAGTTTCAATTAAGAGGGAATTGCAATAATCAAGCTTTGACAGAACTAAGCTAACGACAAGACGCGACGTTGTATTTGCATCAATAAGATAACGAATGTTCGAAATGTTTTTCAATTCCATATACATAGTTCGAATAACATTGTTCACTTGGTTATTCATTGTAAAACTTTGTCTAAATAGACTCCTAAATCTTTAACTTTTTCTGAAAGGGGTATAGAAATATTTCCCACATGCATCTCTTTTTCATGAATCTTATTTAATGACCCCATCCCTCCTAAAAGTATGGCTTCTGTTTTATCGTTATTGAGGAAAAGTCTATTTTTATCCATCCAGATTTTTATCTTTGAAATACAATTTGTCATGGTTAAAATAGAATCATTTATTTTTGATGCCTCGTCAATATAGTAAAGCTGGCTGTCATCTGCATAAAAATGGTAATTGACACCACACTGGCTGATGACATTTGACAATGGTTTCATATAATTATAATGTAAATAAAATACGACCCAGCACAGAACTCTGAGGCACACCATACTTTAAGTTATAACATTCTGATCTGACACCATTCACCACAACATGCTGCTTGCAAATAAGATTCAAACCAGATGATAAATCCAATAGACTAAGTAAACAAACATGACCAGTGTCACAACCTGTCAAACAGTCATTCATGACTTTTAAAAGAGCTGATTCATTGTTTTGTTCTGCTTTATATGCTGATTGTAATGGCTCATGAAGGCTATTCTTCTGCAAGTGATCATTCAATTGCTGAACAACAACTTTCTCAAGGATTTTTGACAGAAATGGAAGATTGGACACTGGTCTATAGTTCTTAAGTTCATCAAGATTTGACTTTTTAATTAATGGCTTAACTAATGCAACTTTAAAAGAATCAGGGACGAATCCCTCTTTTAGTGATGTATTGATTATTTTAGTTATGTTTGGTAGAAGCTCATCAATGCAATCAATTAAAAGAGAAGTCGGAAGAGGGTCTAGATCACAATGTTTACAAGGGGCTTTCAGAATTAATGACTTAATAAACTCTTGAGAGACTTCATGAAAAAATTCTAAAGATTGTCCAATAAATGGTTCAAACATTTCAACAGTATCGTGTATATCTAAATTATCTCTTATAGTTTTAATCTTTTGGTCGAAATAACATGCAAATTTATTTGGCAAAGAATAGGTATCAATATTTGTTGGAAGAGGGTTACTTTTTACTTTACCTAAAAGTTCATTACAAAATCCAAAAAGTTGTTGACATGAGTGCGAATTGTCAAGTTTAGATTTGTAATACTCGCGTTTGGCTTGACGAACTGCTTTTTTCCATAGACATCTGGCGGATCTGAGCATATCTTTATGAATTGTCAGCTTAGATTTTGCCCATTTTCTTTCTGCTCTCCGACATAAACGTTTGTTGTTTGTTTTGTTTTTGTTTTTGTTTTTGTTCTGTTGTTTTTTTGTGTCTTTTTTTTTTAAATAATAAATAAAGAAACACAATTTAACGATATTTAACTTTCTTATTTTTGTTGTTTGTTTATTGTTGTTGGGTTTTGCTATTTTGTTTTCTTTTACCGATTACATATTACTGGATATAAAACTGCAGCGTACGGCCCTCTCTAATTAGGCTATCGCCAAAGTCGGTAGTAGGGCATAGGAGGCAGTTACCCGTCACAGGCGTGTAGCCAACACCACTCGGCATTTGTGCCATTAATAATATTCCTAGCACGTGAAAAACCAAGGAGCGCGCCTCCCCTAATAACCAACGTACGTGCATTAGATCTAGACTTCAGTGAGCACATTCAACATTCCCACTGAATGAACCAAGTTCCTCACTATTATTAGCTATGCCTCCGCCTGTGTTAATCTTTGGTCCAGATCTACATCTAGATCTCGATCTAGACATTGCCTTAGAATAAGTTTACGGTTTGTGTATCCTCAACAAGATCTTAACACTGTTCTGCTTCCGTTGGGTCAAGAGTTAGAATCTTAATCTAGATGGATGGAACAATCCACAGATATAATCAAGGGATATAGGAAATAGTAAAATTTAATTGTCTAGAAGTGAGTTCTGAATCCTAAACTTTTAAGTTTATTGAAGGCCTAATTCATCTTTAAAAGTTTTCTCACTAAGATGAAACCGGTGCGCGGGATCCTGGCAGAACTTATTACTAGGAGGTAAGTTATCTTATCTTTACTACATTGATTTCTTTAAAATATGATAATTTTGTGTTTTCTTTTTAATTTGCGGTTTTGGAAGTTTTGTTTAGCGTTGTGGTCTTAATGATTTCTCGATATCAAAGACGTAGGTTTATCATTTGGCATGCCGGAAAACATTTTAAGGGTTGCTATTACTGTGTCATAATAAATTTTATTTAACAGTTTAACTCCTTTTCATCTCCCACTGTCGCTACCCCCATGTCTCTTTCTCTTTTTCTCTATATCTTTCTCTCTGCCTTTCTCTTTGTGTCTGTCTGTCTGTCTCTCTCTCTCTCTCGCCACCCCACACGACCAAT
>RQTK01000184.1:544717-574769 GCA_003991915.1 Elysia chlorotica
TCGCTCTCTCTCTCTCTCTCTCTCTCTCTCTCTCTCTCTCTCTCTCTCCCTGTATAGATCTCCATACCGTATTTTTATCTACAGTATCTATATGGCATAATCAGTCTTCCCTTCAGTTTAGTATTTTTAAATTTTCATAGGTTTCCTTGACATATTAAATCCTTGCAGGTTAAAAATATTGACAATAAATGATTTAAAGGAACGCAGGGTTTAAATACATTGTTCAATGGGCAAAAAAAAATAACATCGGGAACAAAAGACTACAATCAATGGTTTGAGCTTTTCTTTATACACACGAAAAATTAAATTAAAATGTACAACTTTAAACGTTATCCTGAATTTCTAATGTAAGGAAACATTATTGTTTACATTAAGAGTTTTCCGGTGTGTCTTTTTGTTTCTCTTTTAAACTTTTTTTTATGGTGTAAAGACTTAAGAAATAATTATATTAGCTGTAATAACTCAAATAAGGCATCTCAACTTCTTTCCGAATGTTTCCTCGATGATTTGACTTTGCTGGATGAGATGTTCCCTCTTTGAAACGAGGAATAACATAAACACTCACAGGTTTCCAAGCACATTCTATGGAGAGGAGGAAGCACCAGATACAATTCCAACCGCAAACATCTCGCCCTTCAGTCCAAGGCATTAACTGATTCAACTTTAACCATTTTTTAGATATATATAGAGATAATAATTTCTTTTATATCTCTCTCTCTCTCTCTCTCTCTCTCTCTCTCTCTCTCTCTCTCTCTCTCTCTCTCTCTCTCTCTCTATGTAAATCTTACGAGAGGTGAAACCCACAGCAGCAGCGATCGGTACATATTGAAGAGAGGGAACTCTCTTTATTGCTGAAAAAGAATATATCTTTAAGTTATGCCCCTTCTCTCCATTGTCAAAGGTCCAGCCTTGATTCTGAGGCAAAATCTTACTCAAGCCTGCATGCAGTATCATTGAGTAATATTTTATACACGATACACACGCTATTTTTTGCCAATCAATATTATTTTATACACACTGGTTTTATTGCATTTCATGACTGAGTCTTAAATGCGTTGTTAAGATAACATATTATGCGCTAAACGCTTGGGGTGTTAACGACAACAATGAAGATCTCAGGGTATATAAATTTTGCCTGAATCTTGATCCATAATGATGAAAGTTAACGCCGTTCATATCGACCACCATAGCAGTTCGAGGCATAGGGAAGGAAAATATTTTAAAAGGCTATGTGAACTATATCTTTAAACTAATAGACACAGTTAGGACAGTTTACATCGTTGATGTTCAGGCTGTGTAGGCTTGGTTTGTCAGTTGATTGGTTTGTTCCTGTTTATCGTTCATCATCAACACAATGGCTATCTCACCGTCCATTATCAACACATTGGCTATCTCACCGTATATCATCAACAAATTGGCTATCTCACTGACTGATGACACTGGTATAAGCTACCACAAAGAAACGACAGGTCCCCGTATAGATCTACTTACATAGACGCAAGCAGTAGGAAGCAAGATAATCGAATCAGGAGCTTAGCGACTAGAAACCGCGAAGCCTATCATTGATCCATTTCGTCCCTCAGTAGGCTGAGTAAGCCGAATGTGTTGAAAAACTGCTTAAAAAACAAACGAAAACTGTTGCTATTTACTATTCAAAGATTTTCAGGCATTGTTGGCTAAATCGCGGATCCGACCAAAGTCAGATAGTCTTTGATTGCTAATTTTTCACACAGTTTTTTGTGTATGAACATAAAACGCACCTAACGTTTACACTTTTCAAAACATAAATTGATAAAAACAAATCAATTTAAAGAACTGGCTACTTCCACTATTTCCCCAATGATTAAACATGAAACCAGTCACACGTACTGGCTATCGTTGGATAAGCACAGGGCTATATGGTCGCCTTTGATTTGTATTGGGCAGTCTGTGAGATTGGTACTCGGCGCTATTCAGGCATCCTGTGATCGGGTAGCAACTTAGCAAGTGAGGTAAGTTTTAAGAATCCAAGAAGAAAAGTGATGAGATGTTCACACAAAGATTTGGTTAGGAAACCGAGACTTGGACTAGACACTGACTTCCTACAAAGTACACTAAATACTTAATATTTAATTTAGTCTGGATAAACTCTATAGAGGCAATCCTGGAGAGGTCAGGGGAAAATATTTCAGGCTAAATCTATTACATATTTCTTTTCATCCTATTATAAATCCAGGTTGCACAGAGAGAGAGAGAGAGAGAGAGAGAGAGAGAGAGAGAGAGAGAGAGACAGACAGACAGACAGACAGACAGACAGACAGACAGACAGACAGACAGACAGACAGACAGACAGACAGACAGACAGACAGACAGACAGACACAGACAGACAGAGACAGAAGAGAGAGAGAGAGACAGACAGACAGACACAGAGGAGGGTGGTTGGGGTGGGGGGGGGGGGGGGGGGGGTAGGCACATCTACTATACAAACAATGTTAGACAATGTCAATGTCAACCGCCTCAGTAGTGTTACTGCTTTGTCGCCAACTGATTCGAACATAAAGCAATTTGAAGGGAGATACGTATGTACATGTAGTTGAATGTATGTCAATATAGTTGTGGGTATTTTAACTAAAATTCTATGGTCCACACATTTGACTTTAACCTGACTATAGAAGTATTAAATTAGTGCTTAAAGGATTTAAAATATAATTAGTTAATATTGCCTTAGTCACAGCTATTAACTTAACATCAGCTAAATTTCTACCCTGGGGTATACATTAGAAATTCAATCTGTTTTGTCAGTGTGTATACACGTAGGTAAATATTGTATTCAGAATGGACCGTGCATTCTGTTATCTCAATATTAGCAGAAGTAAGTTGTCGTTTATGTAAATTGTTTGCTTATGTGCTTGAAAATGAACGGTAGTTCTGAGGCGACTGGTTGACTCTAAAATAGTTTTTATTACTGGGGTTACCCAGCATTTTTTTTACATTACATTACTAGCACAGTAGTAGTCATAACTATACGTCATTGTGTAGTATAAGTTTTAGTTCTGTTGTACTAGCAGTCCTAGTTGGGTTTTTTTTTTAGACAAATGACACGGACGGGGATCGAACCCGCACCTTCTACTCGGCACCCATCGCCTTGCCAAGGCGAAGACCAGTGTGCTTAACCACTCTGCCATCGGCTTTCACAAAAATGAAAGCTCCTTTTAGAGGGTTTTACACACGGCTTGCCTTGACTGAGAAATCGTACTTTGCTGAGTTAGACCTGTCCGTTTTTATTACAGAACGTGAACAAACTAGTTTCTCTATAGGATCCCGAAGTATTCATGTTAGCCAGAATAAATAATAGAATTATGATACAGAGAAGCAGGCCAACAACTATAGAGGCTTTAACAGACGGAGCTAGACCTAGGGACCAAATAATGATGCGAGCGACTGAGGGAATAAGGTGAAAATGGGTTAGAAAGGGACAGCCATAAACCTAGGTCTAGCTTAGACCAACAGATAAGACAAGTAGACAAAGACACATTTTTAGACAAATGACACAGACAGGGATCGAACCCGCTCCTTCTACTCGGCACTCATCGCCTTGCCAAGGCGAAGACCAGTGTGCTTAACCACTCTGCCATCGGTGAAAGCCGTCTTCGCCTTGGCAAGGCGATGATTGCCGAGTAGAAGGTGCGGGTTCGATCCCCGTCCGTGTCATTTGTCTAAAAATGTGTCTTTGTCTACTTGTCTTATCTGTTGGTCTAAGCTAGACCTAGGTTTGTGGCTGTCCCTTTCTAACCTAGTAGTAGTAGTAGTAGTAGTAGTAGTAGTAGTAGTAGTAGTAGTAGTAGTAGTAGTAGTAGTAGTAGTAGTAGTAGTAGAAATTGTTGTTGTTGTTGTAGTAGTAAAGACAAACATGCAGTACATGTACTAGCAGCAGCAGCACAGCAGTGGTAGGAATACAATAGGAACACATTTCAAACTCGCAAAACATTTCTGATCACAGACACATGTACATGACTGTAATTCACATTTTACACACAAAAAAAACTTCTTTTTTTTTCCTTACGCAAGGAACGCGAAGACTCAAATGATTTATTCAAGTCAACCAAATAAAGAAAAAACGTCACCTAAAATTTGGTCCCCCAAAAACCGGTTCAGTGTCATATGGCTAAACCCACACCTTTTAAACACCGGTGAAGAAAGGTGACGCCAATAGATCTATGGTGACGCCATAACTATATTTAGACTGTTGTATGCGCGAATAGCGCGCCGCGCTAATCACACAGCCTGCAAGATTAACAACATCCTTGTAACGTACAATAGAGTAGCCGCGCCACACTGCGAATTCAAAGGGTTCGCACCGAGGCTTACAAAGTAGACAAACATTTGCATTTAGAGTCCAACTGAGTTATAGAATTAAAAAGTAGGAACAGTTAGATCATTTTTCATTATTGCAGTGTAGGCTGAGTCGGCTGAACAAAAATTACCATCTAAGTATCAATCTGAACTAACCCTCGTAATGATTTATGAGAGATACGTCACTGTTACATTTATTACGCTAAAATTTGTTCACTACGATCATTTCGGACTTGGCCTGTTCATAAGGAGGCCTCGGTTTGCACCCAACCTTTCAAAATCAATAAGAATTCATGTACGTGGGATTATGTTCTGTTGACAATGAATAAAAAGAAGTAGGGCTGGTCTGGTTTTTCTTTAAAGATAACGAGTTTGTGTAACTCCCTTCACACCTACTATAATTACTTGAAATAGCAACAGCTTTTATGAGTCTAAGGGTTAGCAAAGTAGGCTAAAGCTCACAAATCGAAATCATATCCTTTGATAGGATTTCAGGAAAGCTACTGTGGAGAGTTAAAAATAACATGATTCATCACTGTGTCTGTGCTTCCACGTACGCTGTAAAATCCACAATCAAGAAAGACTACCATTTGTAATGGCAGACTGCCCAATGCGTACAATATTTGATTGTATAAAATTCGAAATAAACCAAGCCAAATGGAGCTGATGTCTTTCTCTCAAAAACTGCTTATTGGGCTAGAGCTTAGATGTATTTTCATGAACCTCTTTGCACACGCCGGCTTACAAGCATCACGTGACTCTTGCGAGAAAGAGGTCGGACCCATTCAAATTTAAGTCACTCCAAGAGGCAGGAATAACATGAAAACACTGATAGCGTCAACCACAGAGACTGTTCACTGTTCAAACGAGTGAAAACATAGAGAAAAAAACAAGGATTTATTTAACTAAAACAGGAGGCCTATAGAACAGATCCTAGCGAACGTATTAATCTTTCAATAATCCGATTACACTGATGTTTAATTCATGTAGGCCTATGTTGGCGGCATTATGGCAGCATAGAGAGTTGTGCTTAGCCTGAATAGCAAAATTTCCAATGGCCATAACTCTGCAAATAATAATTGTATTTTTTATGGCATACCGCCTTTTGCATTGAATTTCAGTTTTCTGTTAGGGGGCCTGTTTTTTTTTTTTTAAGAGACCAACGTTGCCCATGCAAACACACAACCAAAATTTTGAATCTGTGACCCAAGTGCGTTTTTGCATTCACGTCAATAGATTCTTTCTCAGAAAACGACAAGGTACCTATGTATCTATTTTATGCTTACATTGCTCTGTGTCTCCCCCGCGGTCATAATTGAATGATGAAAAGGTTCGTCCTGGGAAGTGAATATTTTGAGAGAGAGAGAGAGAGAGAGAGAGAGAGAGAGAAGAGAGAGAGACGGGGAAGAGAGAGAGGACAGACAAACAGAGAGAGAGAAAGAAAGAGAGAGGGGAGAGAGAGAAAGAGAGAGAGAGAAAGAAAGAGAGAGGGGAGAGAGAGAGAGAGAGAGAGAGAGAGAGAGAGATGGAGAAAGGGAGTATTCTCAGCATATAGTTTACCAGGAACAGTTTGCAGAATACCCGCAAAGCAGTCCCGGGAGACGTTTCGGCGAGGCCGATAGAAAAGAATGAACAGTTTGATGACGTGTCCTTTACCATTGCATTGAAGGCGCAATGGCTCTTTTCTCAGCGCTCGGCGTATAGGATCCCTTAGGAGAACCTAGGAGCCGTTAAACCCGGGAAGAGGAAGAGAGAGCTCCATTTGCATAGTTTGGGTAGTTAGCCTTTGGCCAAATTAATCATTAAATGAGACCATTCTAATAATAGATCTATCAGAGATTCTACTGAGATAACAATTCTGCACGGGGAATTTTAGTTGCCCCTGTTTCACACTAAGGGTGTGTCGATCTAAGCAGAATTTGTCTCACGCTTAGGTGATCTACTACCCTGCACCATAATAATCGGATGCTCTGCTTGATGACTTGACAAACATGCCTGTCCATTTGTTTCTGCAGCTTATGTCTCGGATTGCACTGTTGTTCGGTTTTTCAACCCACTATGTCATGTTCTCCAACATTTTTCATTTCTGTATTCCACTGGAAATTTCATACCATTTATTACCAACGTTTCAATGCGTATACATTCCATAACCTTATCAAAGTATAATGGCTCCAATGTTTCGTACGTGTCAACAAATCTTCCTTACCATTCCTGTCTCTTTAAGGAATCCAAGGTTAGCTTTCCTGTTGATCATAGCCTTTTTCAATTTCAGCTTCTTTTATAGGAAAACAATGACGATGGTCGTGAAAAATATAACAAACTAGAACCTCACCCTACAATGCACACGTTGAGCGTCTTTTAATCCGTTGAATCTTAGGTCTAACACACTTGTTCTCTCTCTTTCAGAGCAAGGCTTGCGACCTTCCTAGCAGGCTTTCTGTCTATCAGCATATTCGCCTTGGTGTACACGGGGTGGAGTGGGCCTGTCGGGTCCCCCACTAGAGCCCTGGTCGCCATGTCCAGCCCAGACCACAAGTCTCCCGAAGTCCGGCAGGTGGTCTTCGCCAAGGTCCACAAAGCGGCCAGCTCCACGGTACAGAACATCCTGCTCCGTTTCGCCCTGGCCCGTAACCTCACAGTCCTGTTTCCCCGGGCGGGCGCTTTAATTAGCCAGATAACCAGCAGGATACCTCGCCGCAAGATGGTTCCGCTGCCAGAAGGCAAGGACAAATATGACATCCTGTGTAACCATGCCGTGTACAATGAGACGGAGATCGCCAAATACTTTTCAGAAGATGCTGTGCGGGTGGCAATCCTCAGAGACCCCATGAGACAGGCCATTTCGGCACTTGTCTACTACTATACAAACTACCCAACAAGGACTCTCGTGAAAGCGGTAGAAAAATATGCAGACGATCCTATAAATATGTTCCTTCGTCATCCTCAGGACTTTTATAGGCCAAACGCGAAACATGGCCCCATGACATCTTATATTAACAATAGAATGAGCCTGGACCTTGGCTTTGACAGTCATGAGTTGGAATCTTCCAAACACAATGATACTAAGATTGAGGCCTTTATAAACCGTGTAGACAAAGAGTTTGACTTGGTGCTGATTTCCGAGTATTTCGATGAGTCCATGGTGTTGTTGCGGCGATATCTGCACTGGTCTATGAAGGACATCATCTATCTCAAGGTCAACACAGCAAGAAAACAATCAGCCAGATCTCCATTTTCTCGCAAACCAAATATCAGCGACCAAGTTCTCCAAACATTTAGACAGTGGGACAAAATAGACTACGAATTGTACGAGCATTTTTTGCCCAGATTTCTGAAGACAATAAAATCAGAGCTTTATTTTGAAGCCGAAGTCAAGGCTTTCAAAGAAATCCAGGTACTTGTTAAAGACTTCTGTTCAAACAAAACAACGCACCAAGATCTAAAAATAGGACAAAGCGTTTGGTCTGGGAATTTTTCGGTGTCCAAGTTGGATTGTAAACTGATGAGTAAAGAAGAAGTTGATATGGTGAATATAGTCAGAGCAAAACAGATCAGTCGATATCAAAGACCGAGGCGAAAACCATCAAGTTTGAAGGATTTCGACAAATCTTAAGGAGTAGAAAGCACATAACTTCTAAGTCAACCTTTAAGTCCCATTAGTGGCAGTGTGTTGATATGCCGGGACCAGCACGGTTGGTTGGTAACTAGTAGTAGTAAGCGGCGCAACATGGTAGTGATATTGACTACGGTATCGATCAGGACGTTCATAGTTCGAATCTTAGTTAGTGATTCCGTCTTCGGGTTTAGATTCTCTTGCAAAATAAGTCAACGTAACTAGATTATTTTTAACTGGGCCATCGCCATGCTAATCTTTACATTAAATGCACAGAAGCGGCGAGTTATGTAAAATAAAAATGTGTTTATGTTAATTTTTTTCAACAGCAGCAGAATCAGCATTACTATCATTATTATCTAATTAAAATCTTATGATATATTCACAAAGTTCAAATCAATGAAAATAGTTCATTGAAAGTATTTAAAAGATCATTTACTCGAAGACATGCGCAAGGATGTAAATGAATGCTGCACACAAAACACGTATAATTTTTACATATTAATTTTAGGAATGCAAAATCTAGCTATTACCAGAATAAGATTACAAAGATCCGTGGTGACCAGTTTCATAATGTAGTAAATGTATGTAGATATTGTAAACATTCAGAGTATAAACTGAAGTTTGATTGAAATGCTATTACGATTAAAATGTTTTTTGATTAGATAAGACAGACACGGGGAAATGCGATTCTTTAAGATTATACTGTAAATATATATCAAAGATCCTTTTTTTCCAAGACAACATTTTTAAGAGATTTCAGTATAGTTTAATAGCTTACTAAAATTCAACTTGTTGATTAACAAACAAATAATATTATATCCACTTGTCAAAATCACGCATATGAACGGTTTTAAATTAATACCTAAGAATCTTACATATGTTCAAGAAAAGATTGCTAGAAAGATGGATCTTACGATTTAAATGAAAATAGAAGGTGACTTCTAAATACACTCATGGGGATTATTCCATATCACTGCACATTGGTAAGAACACGTTTTATGAACACACGTGAAAACCTTAGTGATGTATAATCATAGTTATTTTGTCAATAAAAATGAAGGAAAGCATTGTTTCGTTATTATCTTTCAAAGAAATATGCAAGCACCGATACGTTTGATAAGAAAGTTTATAACTATTCTGGCATCATCTGGGACCCAATGAAGATTTTAAGTGTTGGCTATATGTGGCTCCTTTGAATAATCACATTTATTACTTCTCAAAAATACCACATAAGTATAATAGATAATTCCTGTTTTAGATCGATAACAGCCTTCTGTGTTTTTGCTTTTGAGTTACCAAAGTCAATAGTATCAATCAAAGCGCCTGTCTTATCCAGTGTTTCAGTAAATATTACTCCGCAATATATGGACGCCCTATAAATCAAAATTAATGTAGCACAGAAAAATGAACACTTTAAGGAGATTTTAATCAAATGAAAAATGTCACTGTGTACACTCGCGTGTTTACAGGTATGTTTGCATGTGTGTGACTGTGTGAGATAGAGGATGAGAGAGGAGGAGAGAGAAAGAGAGAGAGAGAGAGAGAGAGAGAGGGAGAGAGAGAAAGATAGAGAGAGAGGGGATAAGTAATAAATCTAATTGTAAACGTTCGTCTCTGTGGGTATCTTTGATAATAATGTTTTACTTCTTATCTTGTGGAAATGTTAAACCAAAAGGAAATGGCTGTTAAAGGACAATAAACATATTTTGAATTTTGAATCTTGAACCTTGAATTTTACAATCAGGTTATATTAACCACTGTGCATTACCTTTGGCAAACACTTATTCTTATTTTTAACAACTATAAACGTTTAGAAGATATCCGGAAAGGGTTGTTGTGTGTTTTTTTTTCTCAATATTTTGGGAATTTTGTACTGATAAATACTTTATTTTTGTTCGTACTATGGTGAGAATGACGTTGATGATGATGATGATGAAGAAGAAGAAGAAGATGATTATGGTGATGATGAAGATAATGATGATGATGATGATGATGATGATGATGATGATGATGATGATGATGATGATGATGATGATGATGATGATGATGATGATAACGGTATAATGATGGTGATTACGAGGATGTCGGAATTGTTTAACAAATCGGCGTCCTGATAAAATCATTGATTAAGTCCACGTTGTTATTTTAATACCTAGATTACCTACAGTAATAAAGTACAGACACTTATCATTAAAACATTAAAACTGTTTTAACACTCCTATGGGTCATGTCACATTTCATTAGGATCAGTCCATAATAAACTGATAATGCAATTTACTAAATAATCTGGAGACCAATCTCTAATTGCCCCTTTTCAATATTAATCTTAACTTTCAACATTCTTGATAATCTGTATTATACACTTAACTCAATTTAAGTTTTGGTTAGTTATAAAAATTAGAAAGAAAAATCAAACAATCAGACTTTTGGAAAAGAGAACAAAGTAATTTGGTGTTTCAAAAAATAGCGGTTCAAAACATTGTCGATCTACAGCAATGGGAGAAAAATTTAAATAACAAAAATGTTTAAAGTATATAAGTAAGGGAAAGAGGGAGAAACAGAAAGCATTTTTCAAAAGAACATCTGAATAAACAACACCTCATCAAAAAGCCGCAATCAATCTAAAACCACCTATCACAAAAAGGTGACAGGTGGAATTAATTATTGCAACAAAGGGTTCGGGTACTGGTTATGAATACTATTATGAAACATGTTGCGCTGTGAACATAAAAAAAATTCTATTATTTTAGAAATAGGAATGAGCAGTGCAATGATTAATCCCAATGCTGCTCACAGCAACATTACTGTGAAGTGCCTATAATGACTTTTGAAAACGAACATTGCTTTTATTGTTATATTCTTTTTACCTAGGGATATCGAATAATACTGGTCGAGACGCTGTCAGTGAAATGACGAACCTAGTCAAGTGCCCTGTTATTTCCACTCTGTTTATTTGAGAAAGCACTTACGATTGTCTCAACTTACCCAAATAGAGTCCCCACCCCTCCCTTCTCACAACTCTTCCTCTTCCTCCTCCTCCTTCTCCTCCTCCTCCTCCTACTACTTCTATTACTACTACTACTACTACTACTACTACTACTACTACTACTACTACTACTACTACTACTACTACTACTACTACTACTACTACTACTACTACTACTACTACTACTACTACTACTACTACTACTACTACTACTACTACTACTACTACTACTACTACTACTACTACTACTACTACTACTACTACTACTACTACTACTACTACTACTACTACTAACACTACATCTACTAAAAGTTCCATGCCATTTGTTGACATGTGACACCGAGCGTAGTGATCTAGTGGTATAACCATGTTCGCTTCAAGTGGCACGGCGATTTGTCTAGTGTTCTAATCCCACAAAGTGCAATCATTGTCCAGCCATTTTCATTAAAAGCCTACCTCTATCATTGTGAAAAAATACCTTAAAATTCTAGATCTACCAATACTACTATTGAAAAGGTGCAAAACAGTGCCGTTAAACAGTAATGGTTACTGTTATATCATATAAACTTAAAGCCCAACCATTAAACCTTGACGGACGAGAGTGTTTCATCTATAAGTTTCATCTAAAGCCCTCGATAAAAACTTTTGTTTGCAGTCTCGCCTCCAATAATGGAATTGAATCAACTTTTCTTTATGTATTTTATTCCTAACCTTCTTCACCTGCAATTATTACCTGTCGGAAAGGATACACTGGGACAGAAGTCCGATACAGACTATTGAATTCTTGACAATCGAACCGTGCATGATCGATAGTCTTTGTGTTAAAAAAATCGAATTTTGCAGCTGCGGTTCAAGACTTTATGCTTGAAATCGGAAATCGCTAGCATTTTCTGTTTAATCATTCAAGTGAAGAATTTAAGGGTTATCAAGAGTTTGGTAGTTCGTGATTTTTCGTAAGGTTTATGTTTGTCGGAACTCTCTCTCTCTCTCTCTCTCTCTCTCTCTCTCTCTCTCTCTCTCTCTCATTATTCGCTCTCTCTGTCTCTCTGTCTGTCTGTCTCTCTCTCTCTCTCTTTATCTCTCTATCTCTTTCTTTCTCTATCTCTTTCTCTCTCTATCTCTCTATCTCGTGCTGTCTCTCTCTCTATCTCTCTATCTAAATCTGTCTCTCTCTCTATCTCTATCGACTTTTTTGTCTCTCCCATTTCTCTTTCGTTCTTTACTTTTCTTCCACTTTGCTCTTTGTTCCTTACTCTTTTTTTTGCCTCTAACCTTTCGTCTATCTTAACCTACCTCCCCCCCCCCTCCGAATATCTATCTATAATTTTGTAATTTGAATTCCTGCTCTCGTTTTCTTATTTCTGTTTTGTCCCCACGCCCTTCGCAAACATGCCCCCGGCGCCTGTGACACAAATTGTTATTTTTATACACACAATTGCACCGCTCCAGGATTTCTGAGTGAATAGGTGGGACCATAGTTCTCTCCATCGACTGAGAGCGGAGCACTGTGTGTGTGTCCTCTCTCGCTCTCCCCCGATGGGTGTGTGTATTTCTTCTCTCTCTATCTCTCTCTCTCTCTCTCTCTCTCTCTCTCTCTCTCTCTCTCTCTCTCTCTCTCTCTCTCTCTCTCTCCCGCTGGATGCTATACGGTGACAGGCGACATTGGTCCAATTTCATGTCTGTTAAAGTGCTTCGTTCCGTGCCTTAATTTTTTGTCTGGTATCTTTTTAGTTTGGTTTTGTTGTTTTAGTTCTTTGTTTTTTTCTTTTTGTTCTCGTTTTTTTTTACCTGATATGTACAGTAACGACAAAAAGAATCACGTTAAGTCCAGTCATTACCATAAAACTCCCAAAATGCTCGGTCATGATAAAAAATCTTCCGGAATGTCTAGTCGTGACCACTTTTCGGCATGATCAAACCTCTCCTAAAAATATTCAACCATGACCAAACGTCATCGAAAATGTTCAGTGATGAAGAATTTTCCCTTGAGGTGTCCATCTATAGCAAAAAAAATTGCCGAAATTTACACATATATATATCCCCTTTATTTTTTCCTTCAGGCGATACTTGCTCTCCATTGCAATATAATGTGATAACTACTGGCATGTCACTATGTGTTGGGGCCTTTTAAATAGAGCCGATACTGTATAAAATTTTACCCACAAAAGCCCCTATACTGACGTCAGATAACTTTATGTACTGCCGGCCACACACAAAACAGGGCGGGGATACCATGACTTCTGTCTCAGTCGGTCACATTAAACTGACACTGATCCAACCAGTAGAGAGCGAAAGCGCCAAGGCCCAAACCATGGACCGTTTGTGTCGGAAACCGATGTTTTACCGCCAGGGCCACCGCGCCCCCTAGTACAAGGCGAAACTTAAAAGTGACCAAAAAAACATGAACATTTGGTAACACCAGAGTGTGTGAAAAGGTAATCTATAGCCTCTAGTAGCATTGTGGAGGGTTACATACCCAGATCATTGTGAAACGTGTCTGCTTTTCTTTCAATATCAACGGTATCACTGTGGTTTCTACTTTGAAGAGGGTACAGGTCTGTCTTTCTGTCTGTCCCTCTGTTTGTCTGTGTGGTTGGAACTGTCTCTTCCTCTCTCTTTCTGTATCTCTCTCTCTCTTTCTCTCTCTCTCTCTCTCTCTCTCTCTCTCTCTCTGTATCTCTTTACCTTTCTATCCGTGTCTTCTTAAGTCTATCTCTGTATATCTCTCATTCTGTCTGTCTGTCTGTAGGTCTCTCTCTATGTCTGTGTCTCTCTCTCTCTCTTTCTCTCTCTGCTTCTATCTATCTCCCTGTCTGTCTCTGTCTCTCTTTCTCTCTTTGGTTAACGTCTCCTAGGTTGCCCGGCGTGATCTTGCAGAGCGACACACGTATCTTATCCAAACAGTCTAAAGAAGTGTGTACATACAAGCAATATCAAAGTAAACATCACAGGCAACTAGGATAATTATTGTTTGCTTTTAATATATTTTTTTAACTTAAAATCAACAAAAGAACTAACAAAATGGGGCAAATAAAAGACAAAGAGATAAACAGTTCACATAATAATAAAGTACATAACATGTTTATAGAACGTGCGTTCAAGTTGTTGAAAATCAATACGATATATACCATATCACATCAGTTTGTAATGAAAAAAGAAACCAAAACATTTTTTTAAATATTTCGTAAATAGTCCATGAAAAGTACGGTTCGACACAAATGTGCGGTGCCATTAGCAAACCAATATCGATAAATATTCTCATGGTATCGTCACACAACGTTATTTAATTAAAACACATTGTTAAACAAATAATAATTTTTAATGTTTAATATAAAAAATTGTGATAGATTGTCATACTTAATAAAAAAAAAAGAAGTATCAAATGGCATACTTCTGTAGTTTGTTACTTCAACGTTAATTTACTTTGCAACCAACTATTTAATATGTCAATTACACCAAAAGTTTTTTTTTCCATTTTGTTAAAAGACTTGGGTCATGTTCAACTAGCAACAGGCGTCGAAGAAGGCGGTGCCTCCCTTCTTTACACATATCTTTCTTTCAATCAATCTATCTATCTATCTATCTATCTATCTATCTATCTATCTATCTATCTATCTATCTATCTATCTATCTATTTACCTATCTATCTATCTATCTATCTATCTATCTATCTATCTATCTATCTATCTATCTATCTATCTATTTTTTTATATACCTATCTATGTATGTATGTGATTAAAATCACTCAGTTTAAATAAAGATTTTTGTAAAAGATACACGTTTTTCATTATCATAATTTTATATGGCAAAAACATACACATTGCAAGAAACCCTAAAAAACAGTATAATCATGTCACAAATACAGTAATTTCCTCAACCCTGTGATCATGTATTGCTTAAATCCGATATAACATTCATCATACTTTACATTGTTTGCAGTGTGTAAAAACAGTTGACATAAAAGAAACATATATTATTATAAAAACGATTACAATGCTTTTTCTGGTGCAAAGTCCAATTCTTTACTAGCGCCACTTTGTTCGAAAATCTGACAATACGTAGACCAAACAGTACTCGTTTATTCAATATTAATGTACATGTGTGTATTGTGGTATTCAAGCTAATATGCACCATATATCAATAATTCAACTTCTCATAGCGGTGGACACAACGATGTAGAATATTATTTTAACACGAAGCAGAGAAGCGTAAAACATAAAAAAAACCCACTGGTAGCTTGGGTTTATCGACAGCGAACTATCAGTGAGATGTATGCGTATTGATTCAAATGAGCTTTAAGCACGACACATATACATATTGAATGAGATGAGCGTTGACAACAGACAAAAGCTCGCTCACTCAATATGATAATATTGAACTGTGCACGTGAGTAGAGCAGAATCTTTTGTCAAGCGTCCAGGTCCAACCAACCATACTTTTACGTGAAAAATGAGTTGAGTTGATTTGATTTAACGTCCAACATCAGCACTATATAGAATATATTGTGGACGGGCCCCAAGACTGACGTCTGACAATTTTATGTGCTGCCACACACGAGACAGGGCGGGGATACCATGACTCCTGTCTCAGCCGGTCACATTAAACTGACACCGACCCAACCAGTAGGGAGCGTAATCGCCAGGGCTCGAACCCGGACCTTTTGCGTCGGAAGCCGATGTTCTACCCCAGGACCACCCCAAAGATGAACTGCAAACGGTTTTAAGCTAAAAGATGACATTTTAATAAAAGGTGTTTGTCTGCACGAGATATAAAAATGACGAGATAGAGAGATTATTCAGTTGACGGTTTTCGCCCCTGAAAGGTTATGTCGCTGACCGTGATCAGCGGAGACAGCAGTCTTAAATAAATACTCGTTCTATCTGTTAGTATTAACATTTTTCTGACCTTTGTCTTGGTACCTGTCGCCGAATAGGATTCTCTTTGGTACACTTGGTGACGTAAACCTAGGACGGATATTGATTATATACCACATCAAATCAGACCGTTTGAGGGCAACATCATTAACAATTTGTTAAGCTTTTGCAAGTTGATGGCCCCGAACAGGGAGCTATCAGATTAAAGTTAGGCGTGCAGCTTTTCTATCCTTCAAGGCCGGTGACGCCTGAACGTAAAAATTAATGACATACATCATCTAGCGTGGAATGAAACAGAAACATTAACATTGTCACGATTTATCGCTAAACGTTGAGGGATTAAAATTGATTTCAAGGCACTCGAAACCATCGGACACTATTGTTTTTCTTCTGATTTTAACAGTTCGCACACATAAATACATACATACATACATACAATACATACATACATACATACATACATACATACATACATACATACATACATACATACATACATACATACATACATACATACATACATACATACATACATACATACATACATACATACATACATACATACATACATACATACATACATACTTACTTATTGTTATGTTAGTGTACCTTACTTCTTGTTATGTTAGTGTACCTTACTTCTTGTTATGTTAGTGTACCTTACTTCTTGTTATGTTAGTGTACCTTACTTCTTGTTATGTTAGTGTACCTTACTTATTGTTATGTTAGTGTACCTTACTTATTGTTATGTTAGTGTACCTTATTTATTGTTATGTTAGTGTACCTTACTTATTGTTATGTTAGTGAATTACTTCTTGTTATGCTAGTGTACCTTACTTCTTGTTATGTTAGTGTACCTTGCTTATTGTTATGCTAGTGTACCTTACTTATTGTTATGCTAGTGTATCTTACTTATTGTTATATTAGTGTACCTTACTTATTGTTCTGTTAGTGTATCTTACTTATTGTTATGTTAGTATACCTTACTTCTTGTTGTGCAAGTGTACCTTACTTCTTGTTATGCTAGTGTACCTTACTTCTTGTTATGTTAGTGTACCTTACTTCTTGTTATGTTAGTGTACCTGATTCTTGTTACGTTAGTGTATCTTACTTCTCGTTATGTTATTGTACTATAAGCTTAGTTCTTGTTATGTTAACGAACCTAAGTTCTTGTTTTTGTCAAACTGGACGGCAGTGAATGGAGACCATATACTTTCCTTACATTATACAACTGTCTTTAATCTATTGTACGCACGCGTTCGGGATTAGTACAAAAGAATCTGAAGGCGAAAGACGGCTGGCTAAATCCGGATTTATCCTGAGCACACTAGCAACAGTCGGCTTGATATGCATAATGAGTTATTATAATGAAAAATGTTATCAATCATTAAATCTAGTAAGGTAGACAGAAGTAGTTGTTTGGTTCACACAATAGTGTGGAATGTCGTAGCACAATTGGCTCGCAATAACTAAATGTGTGATTGAACTTGTGGCGGAATGGGTGAGCATGAAGAAAGGGAGAGAGAAAGAGAGAGAGAGAGAGAGAGAGAGAGAGAGAGAGAGAGAGAGGGAGAGAGAGAGAGTGAGCAATATTATAGATATTATAGGTCAGTAGAAGTATTTATTCAAGCTTTACTTGCATTTTTCAACGTATTATGTCTGCATCTTTGCCTTCCTCCATTCCCCGCTCTGTATCATCATTATGTTGTTGTTGTTTTTTTATTTTTCTGTCTACCTGTCTGTTTGTCTTTTTGTCCGTCTGTTCGTCTCTATGTCTGTCTGTCTCTCTCTCTATCTATCAATCTATCTACCTATCTATATATCTGTCTATCTATCTATCAATCTATCTACACTGTATACCTATCTAGCTATCTATACTTACTATTTATTTATATATCTATCAACATATCTATCTTTAGCTGTCACTTTTGTCTGTCCACCCTTTTGCCTACCTTCCTCCATCTGTTCTCCCGATGCCTATCTGAATCTCCCTTCACTTCTATCCTCTCTCTCATTAATTTGCTCTCCCTATCTCTCCATCTCTTTTTGAATGATTTATACTCAAAACAAATGTGTGTAAAATTAATATGAACACAACCCATATGTAACTAATCATTACCTTTTTTCTTATTATTTTGACATGTAGAAAAATAATCAAAACACATGATTAATTTTCATATGTATGTTTTAGAACAGACTATACGAGAATGTCTACGAAAAGGAAAAATACACCCATTAGCGTAACTGGAGTAAGGCCTCCCTCTTCCTTAAGGTCTTGAGAATCAAGGCTGTGTTGTAGAAATAAATAAACCACTTGAAAAATTTGATTTTTCTTTATCTACTTCTTTAAAAGGAATTAGACCAGAATAAGACCCAGAAAGCTTTCGATCTTCCCACTTCCCATAGTAAATCTTTTTTTTATTACAATGCTGTTCTGGTTGGGAGAGGCAAAGAACAATAAACTATTCGCCTTTTTTAACCTAATGCAAAGGGCTTCTCCGAGAGGGGCCCCGGGCGCCTGAGCTCTCGCCTGACAAAAAGAAAAAGACAGAATGATAGCATCATGCGGAGGTATTACCATCATAAAACAAGTACAAAGACATGGGGCTATCGTGTTGTGGACGGCCTTCAATAAGAGTAAAACTGGAGCATGGCACTTCGTGAACAATGGCTGGAGATCAGAGCGCTAGAATTTCTCCTGCATAGTTAGACCAACCAGACCAGAGAGTATTAAATACTTCATGACATTGTCTCTGGTTTGGCGCTAAAACAATAATGGTATTCATGGGCAAAGTCGCTATGATAATGACAATAACAGCCTAAGTTTTCCTAACCTTAAAGCTCTAAATGTTAAATTTGTTGCATTTATTGCCTAAGATATATTTATAACCGACTGGCGATGGGAGGTGCAAATTATCACCTGTTGATATGATACCGACTAAGTTGTTGTTTTCTTACGAAATCTACGAGTGGAATTTCCGGCGTTTTCATTATGTTGCACTCTGCTTTTGTCACGGTGAACTTCTTGGTCCACTCGTTAGCGGCAATTTCCACCGTACTGTTCTGGGTATCATGTAAACAAAAGTAGACCACTTGACTCTCGATTACTTTAAACGCTTCTAACTCTTCTGTGAAGTGTGGTTCTAATTTCACAGTGTTTAAGAATTTTGCTAAAAAATACTCATAAAGTTCGTAGTCAATTCTATCCCACTTCCGGAAAGTTTCTTCAACTTCCGGTGTGATGTTTGGTTTGCGCATGAGCGGAGATGATGGTGGTAAGGGCTTAGCGCTGTTGGATTTGAGGTAGATGATGTCTTTCATAGACCAGCGCAGGTAGCGCCGCAGCAGAAGCAGCGACTCGTCGAAATATTCCGAGATCAGGAAAAAATCGATCTGTTTGTCTAACTGTTTTATAAAGTTGTCTATTTTGGTCTCGTTGTTTTTAGCATCATCAAATTCGTGCGTATCGAAGCCGAGATCGATACTCATGCGGTTGTTGATATACGAGTGTAAAGGGTTGTCTGTTGGCGGGTAGAAATCCTGGGGATGACGCAGGAAGCCGTTAATAGGGTCGGCTGGGTACTTTTGAGCACCGCGCCTGAGTTGTTCTTTGGGGTACACAGTGCTATAGTAAACTAGAGCAGACAAAGCTTGGGCCATCGGCTCCCGGAGAATGGCCACACGTATCGCGTTGTCCGGCAAGAATTTGGAGATCTCCGTCTCGTCGTACACGACATGGTTGCACAGAATGTCGTACTTGTCTTTGCCATCGGGACGCTGGACTAATAGGCTGGGCTCTAAGGTCTTACCGCACTCGTTTATAACGGTTCCAATCTTTGGCAGCAGCACGCTCAGGTTCCGGGCCAGGGCGAAGCGGAGCAGGATGTTCTGTACCGTGGAGCTGGCCGCCTTGTGGACCTTGACGAACACGACCTGCTGGATCTCGGGCAGGAAGTCTTTGTGGACAGGGCGAAACTGGGGGCTCTGGAGGGTGACTGTGGGTGGGTCATAGTACCCGACCAGGATGACCAGCGCCATGCAGGTCACCGCGACCAGGAAGAACGCTTGGAGTCTGGTAGTGAGAGAGAAAGAATACCATGTACTGAGACAGTTTTAACATATCGTTCTATGTTAGAGCGGACGAGGAAATTGCTGATACAGGCTTGAATTTCTCGTTCTGTGTTTGAGGAAGTGAAAGATTTGCTAAGACAGTTTTTAATGTCTCGTTCTTTGAGGAAAGACACACCATAATTACTGAGACAGTTTAGATTGTCTTGTTTTAAGGTAGAGGAGGAAAACGCTGACGCAACTATGTGAAATTGAATATAATGAAGTAATTTCGGGTCGGGGAGCAAAGAGCTTTCTGGTTTGAGTGAAAAACATGTTGTTTTTTTAATCATAATTTCACAATTACGACCGGAGAGATCCCTTTTTAAAAGTCAAAAGGTGAAGATAAAAACAATGGGTAATGTGGCCAGAGATCATTTGACGTCGTGTTCGTTTCCAAGGTAGATGGTCTCTAAAGAAAAATTTGTTCTAAGAGTGTCTAATCTCTGACAATTTGGGATGCTTTCCCTTTACTGTGAGAATTTGAACATGAACGTTGTGTCTGCAAATGTTACGTGATTTTAAGAAATATTGTAAAATAATTCAGATGGTTAGTACCGGAAACTATTAATTAACAGGTCGGTGGTTCAAATATCAGATTATGTATGTCCTCGTATACTTGTAGAATTCTCCAGGAAATTAGGGTACGTAAATCTCACCCATGAAGAAAAAGGCTGTTTAAATTCTATGGGCAATATGTTTCAAAATTGGTCCTATACGGCGACTGTTGTATTCTAAAGACTTTAGCCTGACCATTTCATGTCCTGGTGGGCGATCACGTTAAAGATATTGGCATCGCTTCCAAAAGTTAAAGAAATGATAATTGGGGACAAAACTTGGTCTTGCAAACACTTTACGTGCCCCCCCCATCCCCCCCTCTCTTTTTATTATCTAACGTTACTGCACGTACTTTCTCGTGCGATGCTGTATCAGTGTTAACATACAGTCGTTTTAACCCCTGACTAATGCTTCACATACGTTTATGGTGGCCAGGCCTTCTTTTGAGTGATATGCAAAACAGACAAGGTGTTAAAAAGTTGTAGCACATGACACGTCAATGTGAAAGCACTTTAACAAAAACGCAGCAGCAGTAGTAGTAGTAGTAGTAGTAGTAGTAGTAGTAGTAGTAGTAGTAGTAGTAGTAGTAGTAGTAGTAGTAGTAGTAGTAGTGTAGTAGTAGTAGTAGTAGTAGTAGTAGTAGTAGTAGTAGTAGTAGTAGTAGTAGTAGTAGTAGTAGTAGTAGTAGTAGTAGTAGTAGTAGTAGTAGTAGTAGTAGTAGTAGTAGTAGTAAAAGTAATAGTAGTACACTGGGGGGACAAAACCAAAAGACCAATCTGGAGGTCTACAGCTCTGTCGGTACGAAACAAGATCTTCAATGCCAACGTGAAGTCGGTCTTACTCTATGGCTCAGAAACATGACGCATGAAGAAGACCAACAGCCATAAACATTCACCAACAGATGTCTCAGAAAGTTAGGTGGCCTGAAGTAGTACCAAACAAAGAAACGCAAATGGGGCTGGATATGCCACGTGCTTAGAAAACCAGTATCTAAAATCACATGGCAAGCCCCGAAGTGGACCACCCCCCATTTTAATTTTTCTCTTATTTATTGCATGGCAAGCCCTAGTGTGAACCCCTCCCCCCTCCCCCACCAAACAGGGCAAGCACAAGGTGACTGCCCGAAGCAGATTTTGCGGCGAAGCACCAATGTCGATATAAAACCCGCTGGTGCTACATACTAGGCGGACTGGCTCATGTGGTAGAGCGTTGGTCTCCAGATGAGGAGGTCCGCGGATCTAATCCCACGATCGGCACATTTATATGTCCGATATTCGCCCCTTGTAACTGGTTGGGTCGGTGTCAGTATAATGTGACCTGCTGAGACAGGAGTCATGGTATCCCCGCCCTGTCTCGTGTGTGGCAGCACATAAAATTGTCAGACGTAAGTCTAGAGGCCCGTCGCCGTATATGAATCCCTAGAGTAACCTAGGAGACGTTAAACCCTATAGAGAACACTTACTAGGTCGAGCTGAAGAGGACCAACCAGAACCGTGTTAGACAGGAAATCAAGAGGCTAATGCATACAGATTCTAACCTGATCATCCAGGGTCATGATCCAGTTATGGCCTGGATGTGCTAAAGCTGACTAACTAGCCCGCCTGGCCTTCCAGATCAACATCAGATGCCAAGTGCTCAATTTCTAATTTACCATATTCTAAATCAGAATCACAATGTTCTGGATTTTCGTCTGAGAAACACTCAACATCCTCAATGTCAGGATCCATTTTAATTTTTCTCTTGATATTTATTGCTGTGATGAAGCGATTTTTAAGATTGTTCATACTTCACTCATAAAAAAGAACGCGAAAATCAATTAAAATGAAGAAAATAATTCAAAGTTTAGTTCCACAGGGGAACGACATTTGTTTATATCATGTGACATCCCACTAGTCGTTCTTTCACGAAGCAAAAGAGCTACGGGTCTAAATATAACAGTGACACCAAATACGAGTGTTTTCATACTTGGGTCAGGAGGCAGGAGGCCTGAATCCGTGGTAATTCGGTCGCGAACCCTGGGATGGGTTGGGTTGGTTTTAACGTCAAACAGCAGCACTATATAGGCTATATTGTAGACGGGCCCCAAGACGTCTGACGTGCTGCCACACACGAGACATGGTGGGGATACCATGACTCCTGTCTCAGCCGGTCGCATTATACTGACACCGAGCCAACCAGTAAAGAACGCAACAGCCAGGATTCGAACTCGGGACCTTTTGCGTCGGAAGCCGATGTTCTACCCCTGGACCACCGCGCCCTCCGCGAACCATGGAAACATTAAGCTTATATAGCGCTACATGTATGAGACATCTCGTACGATGGGTAGAATCTGATGCATGGAAAGCCGATGTTATATCGCTAGATGACACCGCGCTGGGTAGAATCTGATACATGATTTTGGCGAGGTAAATGTTCTAGTCAGTTAGTGCTTCAGTCGGACTAGCAGGGGACTGCGGTTCCGTTCCTTCTCAGTTGATGCCATATCTCCATAGCAGAATCAAAGATAAATTAGGGGAAAGTAAAACTTATAGAAGATGATAATTTTAAACGCGAAACATATAGCAAGAAGATATTTAACCACGTAATAATTATTTAGCAATAAATATTTTAACACGTTACATAACCTACCTGTAACTGTACTGTTCTGTCATACTCGCTCGATGTTAAATCAGAGAACAGAATCCTGCGCGGGATCCCAGTCCAGCTTGGCGCATCACGAAACTCACTAGCACTGTTTGATTAACTATCCTTTCTGGAAACAAGAGCACAGTCCTACTGAGATTCAAATCTCAGGCGTCCTCCTTGTCCGTCAACTGTACTAACTACTGCGCTCGCTTCGACTGTGCCGGATGTACCAAGCGTGTCGTATCGAGTACTTTATTGAAACCTCCCGCTAGGTTTCGATCGAGCCATTGATCTGCACCGCGCAATATTCCCAGTCTCCACACGCTGCCCTCTATTGCTTTACTCTCCACTTGCGGCGGCGGGTCACACATGATTCGTTGCGACGGTGATGGAAGTGAAAGCTTCAGTAATTCACCCGCGTCGTCGTGCCGCTTGTTTAAATACACTAAGCGTATTGTTAATTGAACTGTGCACGTACTGCGCATAAAAAAGGGGAGGATGGGAGAGGGAGAGCACATAAAAAAGGGGAGGATGGGAGAGGGAAGAGAGGGAGAGAGAGATAAAAAAGGGGAGGATGGGAGAGGGAGAGAGAGAAAAAGAGAGAGGGGGAGAGAGAGAGAGAGAGAGAGAGAGAGAGAGAGAGAGAGAGAGAGAGAGAGAGAGAGCAGGGGAAGCGACAATTTGAATTAAGAGGAATAAGGAAGAGAGAATCAGCATTAGGGGAAGCGGTGTGTCATAGCCATTGTGATAGAGGTAGGGAGAAATGAGAGATGCAGATGTAAAAAGAAAGGAGAGATATAGAAAAAAAGAGAGAAAATAGAGTTAGAGAGGTAGAGAGAAATAAGAGATGGGAGAGAGAAATAAGAGATATAGAGGTAGAGAGAAATGAGAGATATAGAGGTAGAGAGAAATAAGAGATATAGAGATCGAGAAAGTAAGAGATACAGAGGTATAGAGAAACGATAGATGTAGAGGTTTAGAGAAATGAGATATAGAATGGAAGACAGACAGAAAGCCGCACAGAGGGATGCACGGGTAGATAAACAGTCAGGCGCACAGACACACATCACACGCAGTATTAAACAAAGTCTAATATATCATCGTAAAACTGTGTCGCACCGATAGGTTTTCATTAAAGTTTTCCTTTTTATTTATTTAGTGAAGTCATTTTCCCTTGAGCTTTAAGCCGCCTTCCCTTGATCAGTCGCCTTACCCGTTCAGTTTTATAAGATTAACAAATAAAAGAACAGAGACAGAGACCAAGGGGTTGAAACCAAATTGAATTATCCCTCTCTCTCTCTTTCTCTCTCTCTCTCTCTCTCTCTCTCTCTCTCTCTCTCTCTCTCTCTCTCTCTCTCTCTCTTTCTCTCTGTCTCTCTCTCACTCTCTCTCTCGGTGTCTGAAAAAATAGATAGATAGATAGATAGATAATGAGAAAGTGTTTGGATATATTGACAGATAGATAGATAGATAGATAGATAGATAGATAGATAGATAGATAGATAGATAGATAGATAGATAGATAGATAGATAGATAGATAGATAGATAGATAGATAGATAGATAGATAGATAGAAAGATAGATATACATAAATTGACATAAGGTGTAATTTACATCGAGATATCTAATTTAGGCTACATCTAAATCTCTTGTTACCCCTGCCATGGTCTGAAACTCTGATCATAGATTTAGTATCATGGATAAGTACGATTATTAGTAAGAGCACAAAGTCGAGCGACCTGTAGTTTGATACGGTGTCAGTTAACTTTGTGTCGCGTGCGTGTAGTGAACGTTGACGGCTTCACAGCTCACACACATAGTTGGTATTTTACTATGATTCGATTGACCCTGGGATAGAACATCGGCTTCCGACGCAAAAGGTTCGAGTTAGAGCCCTGGCGATTTCGCTCCCTACTGGTTGGGTCGGCGTCAGTTTAATGTGACTTGCTGGGACAGCCCTTCAACAATAAAGCCTATATGGTGCTGATGATGGACATTAAAACCAACTCAACTCAACATTACTGTGATTCATGTACAGGCAAACTAGTGTGGTTTAACGTCAAGCCTTTTTGTTGTTGTTGTTGAGTTGGTTTAACGTCCAACATCAGCACTATATAGGCTATATTGTGGACGGACCCAAGACTGACGTCTGACAATTTTATGTGCTGCCACACACGAGACAGGGCGGGGATGCCATGACTCCTGTCTCAGCCAGTCACATTATACTGACACCGACCAAACCAGTAGGGAGTGAAAATGCCAGTGCTCGAACCCGGACCTTTTGCGTCGGAAGCCGATGTTCTACCCCAGGACCACCGCGTCCCCCCACAGGAATCCTTAGTAAGGAGAAAATAAATCGCTCTTTCGTTTCACGTTTCCTGGTACCCAAGGCTCTTAAAGGTACTATACGGCGACGGGACGCCAGATAAAGGTACCCGTTCTTGGGTCGGTCTAATTTTAGAGTTACAATAGTTATTGACGAGCTAAGTGTCCACAATCGTTTACCAGTAGCGAACAATAAAAAAAAATAAAAAATCCAGAATTGGCCGTGATCAAAGCTTGACTTACCTGATAATTTTGCCATGTTCAAAGGCCACTGGACAATGACAAAAATGTTATTTATAGTTATGTACTAATTTTGAAGATTTTTTAGTTTACTTTTATCAAAGTTGCAGCATTATTACACGGTGAATTATTTAATGATGGGCAACTATTAAGTATCTCTGCTGCTGATTACACTTCCTCTACACCAGTCTTCCTTTCTCTCTCTCTTCCTCTTTCTCTCTCTCTCTCTCTCTCTCTTTTTGCTCTCGTGGCTTCTGGCATTTGTTATCTATGATGTTAGCATTATGGCTTATAGCATTTTTTTTTTATCTATGATGCTATAATTATGGCTTATGGCATTTGTTATCTATGATGTTAGCACTATGGCGTATGGCATTTGTTATCTATGATGTTAGCATTATAGCTAATGGTATTTATTAACTATGATATTAGCATTATAGCTTATGGTATTTGTTATCTATAATGTTAGCATTACGGCTTATGGCATTTGTTATCTTTGATGTTAGCATTATAGCTTATGGTATTTGTTATCTATGATGTTAGCATTATGGCTTATGACATTTGTTATCTATGATGTTAGCATTATAGCTTATGGTATTTGTTATCTATGATGTTAACATTATAGCTTATGGTATTTCTTATCTATGATGTTAGCATTATAGCTTATGGTATTTGTTATCTATGATGTTAGCATTATGGCTTATGGCATTTGTTATCTATAATGTTAAAATCAATGGCTGGTGGCATTATCTATTGGATAAACAAATTCTATAAATGAGACAATTCATATAAATCTTATCCGCAATGATACTGCAATGGTGTTAATTTCATGACTGTGATATTTTTAATTATAAGACTATAAACTTCATGACGGCTGACACTTTTCTTTTTTATCAAATATAATTATTAAAAGCATGACTGCTGGCATTTTCTATCAACGGTGTAACTGTGTGGATTTTTGTTGGTTTATATCAAAGGTAATAATTTCAAGATTGTCGATCTTCTGTATCAATGGTCTTTACTTCATTTACTTCCCTGCTCATTATTTCTCCTACCTATCTTTCATCTTTATATCTCCACCTCTACCTTCATTCTTTCTGTGTCTCTCTATGTATCTGTCTGTCTGTCTGTCTGTCTGTCTGTCTGTCTGTCTGTCTGTCTGTCTGTCTGTCTGTCTGTCTGTCTCTCTCTCTCTCTCTCTCTCTCTCTCTCTCTCTCTCTCTCTCTCTCTCTCTCTCTCTCTCTCTCTCTCTCTCTCCTTCTCTCTCTCTCTCACACACACACACACACACATTTCATTGTCAATTTAGATTTAGATAGTGTTTAGTTACGGGTAGAGGAAAATACATAATCTGAATCAATCTAGAGAGTGCGATTTCTTTTTTGCGGCCTACATGCATATGGTGACTTTTCACAGAAACAAAAAGAAGAAGAAAAAAGAAGAAAAAAAAAAAAGAAAATCAACAAAAAACAAACAACAACAACAAAACAAAAAGTACTGATGTAGTAAGTACAACCATGCTCTAAATTAAGACAACCGTATTACGGTATGTTTGTATTACAATAATCGACCGTTAGTCACGGGTCTACACTTAGTCGGTTCGAGCCCAGCTGTATTTCCTGTCACTTGTAGGCCTATTTACCGGTTATTAACATTTTGTTTCTACAGATCAAAATGTGGAAGATGAAAGTGTGTTCGTTTGCACAAGCCTTGAAACCCGTCCATCATTCAGGAGATTCTGTGTCAGTATTTATCATCATTAGGTTTAAATATTAGCAGTCATTGATAGCGAATATTAACAGTGTTATGTTTTGTCATAGACTTGACACAAGTATTAGATATAATTAAAAGCATTTTTTGAACTAGAAGAACAAAGTAAATGTAAAAAGTTGTCATCTTGGTACCGGTACAAACATAGTTACGTTGGTGGACAAGGGGAGGTGACTGAAATAAATTATGGTAGAACACGACTAATTGGTGGTTATCTCTCTTAGATCATGAACATGTTGAAATCACACTACATTACATTCCTCTACCCTACGTCATTTTTGACACAAAACAGAGCGGGGATACAGGCGACGAAATTGGAAAAATCTGCCGACCATGGGACTCGAACTGCGGTTCTCACGAATTGGAGACCACCGTTCGCCCCGTTACACCGATACTTCTTTGAGATATTTCATATTCACTATGAAGAAGGTGGTTTATGTCTGATGACATTTGGCTTTATTCATTACTTGTAAAACATAGATGTCTTTGAAAAGTATAGAGGTTGAGAGAAATAAGAGATTATAGGTAGAGAGAAATGAGAAATAATTATACAGGTAGAGAGAAATGGGAGATATAGAGGTAGAGAGAAATGAGAGATATAGAGGTATAGAGAAATGAGAGATATAAAGGTAAAGAGAAATAAAAGATAATATAATATAACATATATATATATTACACACAAACACAATCACATATATATACGCATACATATAAACATACATACATACATACAAAGAGATAAAATTAGTTTAACAATAACCCCTTTACATTAAAGGCAAAAGAAAGCGTGTTAACAATATTCAGGCCTGTAAATATTTGTTGCCAAATATCGGGTGTCCTGTATTGGAGTTCGAATAAGGTGACGAGCACAGAAATATTGGTTCATATTTTACTTAACGCCTATTACTTTTGTAAGTCGAAGAGGGTATTTTGAGAAACCCACTACATGATTTTGTCTAATACACATATAATATAAATGCCTACTCCGTATTTGCATGATAGTTTTGTTTTTTTTGTTTTGTTGTGTTTTTTTTTTTGTTTTTTAGGGGAGTCATTTTTTTTTTTATATAATGTGCAAACGAGATGATTATTCTCTCCGCCCGCCCTCGGTGAAAAACTTTGTTTCGAACGTCTTGGTATTGCGTCATATTGTATTAATAAGTAAACAGTTAAATTAATAAAATTATGATTGTAATTAAGTAACTAGCAGATTGTCACTGGAGCCCTTTGAATGAATAAACTGCTCGGTATCCTCTAGGCTAGGCAGGCTAGGTCTAGCCTTGTTTTTCCGCGTCTGCTGACACCATCTGCTTGAAGCGGCGCGTTTTCTGCTTCTGGGGGCGGATCCGCCTTGTTCTTTGCCGCATCAGAAGCAAGACGGCGATGACTAGCAGCAGGCCCGCCACCCCGATAACCACGCCCATTTCTAGCCAGTAGCCGGGCATGTCGTAGACTATGAGGTCAGCCTCTGTGGACACGGCACTCGAGTCGTCTCGGCACACGTACTGGCCCCTATCTGCGACGGTCACGTTTTGGATGGTTAGAACACCGTTGTCAACCCGCACTCTGTAGGAGTTGGTCACCAGGAGCTCTTGCACGACCGCCGTGGAAGCGGCTGAAGCGGTGCGGCGGTACCAGGTCACCGTCTCTAGCTTGGTGGCGTTGTCCTCGCCGCTCCAGACGCACGAGAACTCCGCATCCTCCCCTGACTCCACAGCCAGTTCCACCGGCTCGACGTCCAACTCGCCACGGGCCGAGAGGAGCAAGGCTGGGCCAATCAGCAGCAGGGAGGCCAAAGCGGTGATGGGCAGCATTATGAATAATTTATGTAGGCTGGATCTTTACTCCCCAATCTAAAATTTGACGTGCAGTTGTCTGGGCCGTGGTAATTTATAGACAGCCAGAAAATCTGAGGGGAAGGAATCAGAGGGAAAATATCCATGTACTCTCTTTTTTTTTAATTTAAAGAATTCCTTTATTTAGAATTGCGATCATTGAAATGATTACTCTCACACAAAGGAATCTGTAACAACATGGAGAAAAAAGATGCGCAAATATAAATATAAATACAAACAAAGATTGATATTCGCAACATCTTTTTAGAAACAGATGGTAGAGCAAAAGTACTCTGCTTTGGTTTTCACTCAGGACCGGAAGATGGTTTAAAAAAAACACTTAAGAACATAACACCAATTCCAGATTTAGCAATAGATATAAAAATGATTATGATAATTATAATAAAGATAATGATGATGATGATGATGATGATGATGATGATGATGATGATGATGATGATGATGATGATGATGATGATGATGATGATGATCACTCTGGATAAGACACTTAAAAAGCATCATGACCAAATAATCAACAAACATTGATTGTTGACACATAATACAGCACTCGGGATGGATTCCACCAGGACCGGGGAGGAGGAGAAGAAGAAGAAGAAGAAGAAGAAGAAGAAGAAGAAGAAGAAGAAGAAGAAGAAGGAGAAGGAGAAGGAGAAGGAGAAGGAGAAGGAGAAGGAGAAGGAGAAGGAGAAGAAGAAGGAGAAGGAGAAGGAGAAGAAGAAGAAGAAGAAGAAGAAGAAGAAGAAGAAGAAGAAGAAGAAGAA
>RQTK01000184.1:574873-621528 GCA_003991915.1 Elysia chlorotica
CGGGATGATGGACCATTGTCCAATAAGTAGATTTCAAAATAAGCAGATTTTAAATAACTGTCGATTCTCTGTTAAAAAATAATAATATACACTGAAACAGTGATGTATTGGGATGAGAAGTGAAAGTGAGGACTACATAAAACGACATACATATCTTGATGTATTAATGAACTATTCAGGGAGAACTGCGGGATACCATACATGTGTGTCTACTGGTTACATCATTATCTGAAATAGGATGTGCCTGTATACATTGATTATACACGGTCCATTCAAATATCCCCAAACCCATCATGGCTGTTGGGTCCTGTCAGGTCTCTACATCAAGAACGGAAACGAACAGAGTTTTGATAGAGCGATAGAGAAAAGCTTTATGTGTTCAAAGTCAGCAAGAAGAAGAAAAAGAAGAAGAAGAAGAAGAAGAAGAAGAAGAAGAAGAAGAAGAAGAAGAAGAAGAAGAAGAAGAAGAAGAAGAAGAAGAAGAAGAAGAAGAAGAAGAAGAAGAAGAAACATTGCAAAACACTCTGGTTGTGTTAACTTAAGCATTCTGTTATTAAAACACAGTGTGTGTAAAAAAGAACATTTCACGCACAAAATCGCCCAAACAACATACACTGCCCGCAGTTGAAGGAAATATGAACACAGCCAAAATGAATTAACTCAAATGATCACAGCAATGTAAACCACCGCAGTTTAAAATTTCCATAGCCTAATGTCTGCTTACCAAGGCGTCCAAAAAAAGAAGGCAAAGTCACCGAAATATAAAAAAAAATGAAGCAAGAATCAAAGTGAGCCATAATTATACATTGTATATGAACATCTTCGAATTGTGCTGCGCAACTATTATTTAGCAACAATTATTATAGACATCAAATAAGCTATCATTCATGAATTTCCACATAGATAGGACAGTTCACATTAATTTTTTTTTGCAGTGTAGGCTGATCGGGTGGGCTGAAAAATACTCTCTAAGTATTACTCTGTCCTATCTATGCTTAAAATTAAAGGAAATTAAATCACTTGAATCCTTGGTGTACGGTACCAAAATCTTTTCACGTCTTTCAATTCGGTGATTTGGCCTTCTATTTTAGGACGCCTTGGTCCTTACCAAATAAAATGAATGTAAGACAGATTTAGAACCGCATATTATCCACAAGAGGTGTCACCAGCCTTACAGTCGACAGTCACTGCCACAATACGCGGTGCCTTTTGCTTCGGCTTCAGTTGTAACTGCCCTTTAAAGGCTAGAGTTTTAGCCCTGTGGTTGTGGTTGTAACTTATCAGCAGAAGACACAGAGCACAGGACTGGCTGTCTGTTGTAAACTGTTCAGTTTCTTTTATCTGCTTCTCTCTCTCTCTCTCTCTCTCTCTCTCTCTCTCTCTCTCTCTCTCTCTCTCTCTCTCTCTCCCTCTCTCTCTCACCCTCTCTCTCTCTTTGTCTCTCTATCTATTTATCTCTCTATCTCTACCTCGTTCTATTTCTCTAGCTCCCTAAACCTTCGCTCTACCCCCCTCTCTCTCTCTCTCTCTCTCTCTCTCTCTCTCTCTCTCTCTCTCTCTCTCTCTCTCTCTCTCTGGGGGGCCCGATGCCCAGAGGTAGAACATCGGCTTCCGACGCAAAAGGTCCCGAGTTCGAATCCTGGTAGTTGCGTTCCCTACTGGTTGGGTCGGTGTCAGTATAATGTGACTGGATGAGACAGGAGTCATGGTATCCCTGCCCTGTGTTGTGTGTGATAGCACATACAATTGTCAGACGTCCGTCTTGGCGCCCGTCCACAATATAGTCTGTATAGTGCTGATGTTGGACGTTAAAACCAACTCAACTCAACTCAACTCTCTCTCTCTCTCTGTCTCTCTCCCTCATCTCTCTAACTCTCTCTTTTCCTCTCTATCTATTTACCTCTCTATCTCTTTCTATCCATATAGTTGTCAATGGATCTATCTTTCTATCTCAAGATATATTTCTCTTATTTTATTTCTTTCTCTCTCGCTCTCTAAATTATCGCGCTCTAAAATGATAATTCAATTCCTCTTTATCTCTTCATCTCTCTCCCTCTCTCGCTCTCTCTCTCTGTCTCTCTCTCTCTCTCTCTCTCTGTCTCTCTCTCTTTCTCTCTCTCTCTCTCTCTCTCTCTCTCTCTCTCTCTCTCTCTCTCTCTCTCTCTCTCTCTCTCTCTCTCTCTCTCTCTCTCTCTCTCTCTCTCTCTCTTACTCTCTCCCTGTCTCTCTCTCTAGGTGTGTATCCACTACATAAAGAAGGCAGTGTATCTGAATGTTAATAACTATAGAGGGATAATCGTATTAAACATTGCGTCTAAAATCTATTTCTTTCTCCTGTATAACAGGCTTAGGGCCTTCACAGAAGAGTTCAACCTTAACCACTGTCACAGGCCGGGTTTCGAAAATGATAATCTACAGTTGTTAATATTTATTGCCTGCAAGCACTCATTCAGACATAAATACAAGTATATTACCTTAAAGGTAGAGCCGTTTTTATATCCTGTTTGTTGACTTTTCTAAAGCATTTAATCGTGTGGAGAGCAGAAACAAACTATGGTGTGTACTTCAAAACCATGATATGGGGGTAAATTGTTGAAAGCTATTGAATGTGTGATGTGGGGGGCAAATTGTTGAAAGCTATTGAATGTACGATGTACACGCATGGCAAGAGTGCGGTACGAGTGGGTAAGTTAAGTATCGCAAAATTTGTTTGAATGTATGACTGGTGTAAAGCAAGGTCGTATTTTGTTCCATTTCTTTTCACAATGTACATATCAAACTTGGATGAGAAATTGCGCGAATCTGGTGTGGAAGGAACTGAATTATTAACAAACGATGACCGAGCTTTTTCTCTTATGTATACTGATGACTCATGTTTATTCTCTGACAATGTTAAAGAAAGGCAACGTAAAATAGACCAACATGAACAATGTTGCAACAAGTGGAGTATGAGTGTCAATCTGAGTAAGACTAAAATGATAGCTATCAACGGTTAGAATTTTTCATCGCCACTTATATGGTTTGGGCAATTTCTAAGAGATTTTTCACGTAAATCTAGAGCCGATACTCCTTATCTTATACGGTGCCGAGATATGGGGTTTACAGCGACAGGATAATGTGGAAAATGCACATGTAAAATACCGTAAAAAGGTTCCTAAATAATATTATAAAACCAGCGTGGAACATTGCAGCTGTAAAAGATTGTGGCAGATATCACGTTTCTGTGGATTACCATAATAAAACAATAACATTTAGGGCTAGACTCTAATCGCAAAGAAAGTTTATGTCATTGGTCCTCCATGATAAAAGTGGCTGTTAAAATTGGGCATCGGCGATGCGTCAACTATTATGTTTATTGGGCTTTGGTGTGTGTAGTGTGGTTATGTCAAACATTCGGGGATACAAATATTTGTGTTAATAGTGTTAAAGAAAGACTTAAAGGCTGGAGCACTCAGTAATTAAATGCTCAAGTTTTTTGACCCACCTACCTAGATTTCCACCCTCACCCCTTCGCTGCTCCCTATGTTTTAACACTTCACTCTCATAGAAAAAGAAGAATATTTTGCAATGCTTCGCAAAAAAAAAGCCTACCAAAAAAAAAAGCATGCATCGTTTCAAATTAAGTAATGATAATTTGCAGGATTCATAAGGATCTAGAGTAAAAATGTTAAACCCAATTCTGAAAGAAAAACAGTCCGTACAAATGTTTCACAATGGATGTAATGAACTCATCTATCTATCTATCTATCTATCTATCTATCTATCTATCTATCTATCTATCTATCTATCTATCTATCTATCTATCTATCTATCTATCTATCTATCTATCTATCTGCAAATATTGGTTACTGGTTGGGTCGGTGTCCGTGTAATGTGTTCGGCTGAGACAGGAGTCATGGTATCCCCGTCCTGCCTCGTGAGTGGCAGCACATAAAATTGTCAGATGTCTGTCTTGGGGCCCGTCTACAATATAGCCTATATAATGCTGATGTTGGACGTTAAACCAACTCAACTACAATTACTACCAAATTCTGCTACTACTACTACAACTACAACTACTACTACTATTATTACTACTACTACTACTACTACTACTACTACTACTACTACTACTACTACTACTACTACTACTACTACTACTACTACTACTACTACTACTACTACTACTACTACTACTACTACAATGTTATCTACAGTTGGATTTTCTTTTTTTTCTTCTTTTTTTCTTTCCGTCCATTTTCAAATATTTTTACTTTGTTTCTTTTTTCAACCCATCACTGCTTCTTTTTTTGTCACGGTATTTAATTGATTACAGTGTTCACTGACTCGGTACGTATACCATTAAATGTTTCGTTCCTCCTCCAACTCTGTTTCTTTTTACTATGGATCTCTTAGTCTTACTTTCTGTTTTATGTTATCATATCGCGCTATCTCGCACGGTGCTCTCTCTCTCTCTCTCTCTCTCTCTCTCTCTCTCTCTCTCTCTCTCTCTCTTTCTCTCTCTCTCTCTCTCTCTCTCTCTCTCTCTCTCTCTCTCTCTCTCTCTCTCTCTCTCTATCTATCTATCTATCTATCTATCTATCTATCTATCTATCTATCTATCTATCTATCTATCTATCTATCTATCTATCTATCTATCTATCTATCTATCTATCGATCTATCTCTCTCTCTCTCTCTCTCTCTCTCTCTCTCTCTCTCTCTCTGTCTCTCGATTTTCTCCTTTAATCATGACGACCATGCAGTATCACAGCCTTCATATCAGATTTTCTTTACAGCAGTTATATAACGACAGAGAGGTCAAGACATTGGAATCTTCTTTGAGAACTTCAGAGACGTCAAACTAACAGAGGGTATTGGCTCCACAATCTCCGATTATGAAACTCGTGTCTGTAGCCTGGACTAACCGTTATTACACCAACAGACGACGGTCTACAAGTGACTTAACATCTTCACTAGAGACTTCTTCAGGTGACAACTGCCATGGTGGCCCGTGTGGTTTCAAAGAGACGATAGTTATTATGTATGTCTGTTTCTCTGTCTATCTCTGCAACTATCTTTCTGTTTATGTTTCAGTCTTTCTTCATCCTGGGAAGCGCGGTGGTCCTGGGGTAGAACATCGGCGTCCAACGCAAAAGCACCGGATTCGAGCCCTGGCGATTTCGCTCCCTACTGGTTAAGTCGGCGTCAGTCTAATGTGACAGGCTGAGACAAGAGTTATGACATCTCCACCCTATCTCGTGTGTGGCAGCACATGAAATTGTCAGACTTCAGTCTTGGGGCCCGTCCACAATGTAGTCTATATAGTGCTGGTGTTGGACGTTAAACCAACTGAACTCAACTCAACCCTCTCCACACTCATGTGCCTGTACCCTAATCGTTCATAACTGTTACCAAGGACTCCCAACCTTAACCCCATCTTGTGACTTTTCTTTGCCTGACCGACTAAACGAGAGCTCGTGATTTTTTACACCTGAATAACTTGAGTTAAAAACCTTTCCTGCTGAGAATTCGTCAGACTTCGCAGCCTGGGTCATAGACAGTAGAGGTTAACCAAGACAAGAAACGAAGGCCTAAAAATAAATACGATTAGGCATTTCGTGATCTTCGAGCGCGATTACCACAGGCTTGCCTCTCTCTCTGTGCAGTATAATATTAACAGGGCTTTCCCCGTTGTCATTAGAGAATTTGTTTGTATACACAAAAATCACCAAAACCAAGCGCACCCAGTGTTAAAACCCTACGTGTGCTCCATGTTTTCCGCGCTTCGGGTTGCCGCGAGGGCTCAAATCGAATGGTTAAAGATAAACGAATGAGCCCTTTGATTCCGAGTTGTACTATAAATAGAATGTATGTGGCCAATGAGTCTTTATTTTTTTATGTATTGCCTGAGTGTTAAGCGCATGGACATTTTGTCAAAATATTTTATGATCGCAACGTTGGCTGGTGCCCGGATGTCCTGCCTTAAAGTAATTATCGGTACATGTATCAATCTCGCTTTCAAGACAGTGCGACCAGTTTGCATTTCACCTGTCTGTTTATAAAGCGCCTCATTGGTTTTATTATGGTAGTATAATAATTAATGTTAAAAAGAGAAGAAGAAAATTTTAAAAGAAGTAAGTAAGTCCTGTACAAATATTGGGTGAAAATGCTGGATAGCACAGGTTTATTATAATTATTATCATTTCTAATCGATGTCTATCAGTCACGGTAGTTTTGAACTTAAGTCATATGTATAAATTTGTATTGTTAAATCTTACGGTCCATCGTCAGCAAAAATACCTTGTCTCGCTGAGAGTTCCCTAGGCTTGTTTGGCAAGTGTACGTGCAGGTGGGTGTGTTTCAGATTTTTTCCCCATCCGATCAGTCATGATACAAACACCGCCCGAACCAGTGAGAAAGTAGAAGCCGCCTGGTCAGGATTCGAGCTCGGCACCTCCTGAGAAGAATTGGAAATGGTTTTATCGACTGGGCTACCTCGCCCTGTCCCCTTGTCACGGAAACAGAAATCATCATCATCATCATCATCATCATCATCATCATCATCATCATCATCATCATCATCATCATCATCACCATCATCATCATCATCATCATCATCATCATCATCGTCATCATCCGGCTGATGTATTGTTGAGGTCGCTTCCCGTACAATCTGCCTGAAGAGCTCTTTAAGTTGAAAGAGCCTTCCTGCCTCGTTGGGCCTTATTTGTAGCCATTTTGTGCCGGGGCGGTTGAATTTTTTTCATTTACTTCTGCTGAGCATTAATTGTGCTGTCTCCGTCAATCCTAGACCGTAGGTGTTCAAAGGTATTGTTTAATTTTTTAGTGATGTGAAGATACTTATCATCATCATCACCATCATCATCATCATCATCATCATCATCATCATCATCATCATCATCATCATCATCATCATCATCGTCGTCGTCGTCGTCGTCATCATCATGCCGATGTATTGTCGAGTAAGCCTCACATACAATCTGCCTGAAAAGCTCTTTAAGTTGAACGATCGTTCTTGCCTCTTTGTAGCCATTTTGTGCCATGCCTGTTGAATTTCTTTCATTTACTTCTGTTGAGCATTAATTTTGCCGTCTCCGTCAATCCTAGACCGTAGATGTTCAAAGGTATTGTTTAATTTTTTAGTGGTGTGAAGATTCTTCTAGGACCGACATTTCACCTGAACTATTTCATTCATGCTACACATAAAATGAAAACCGTGATCGGTCAGTTGTGATTTAAATTGGAAAAGGTTTGCATGTACAGTGTATATCAAAATAACTAGGGCACCCAGTGTGTTTGTATTTTCCAGGTATCAATAGAGTAGCGGCGCCCATAAGAAATGTCTTCATAATATAAGTTTATGCGTATAAAATGTCATAAGGATTTTTAAATATACACTGAAAGAAACAACAACTGCTTGAAAGTGCATTTATTTATCTGATTTATTGGGAGCAAACATGACTAAGATAAAACTTGTAACTGTCTACATAGTGAAACAATACCAAAAAATTCTACATGCAGCCTTACCCATACTAAAACTGCATTGTGCAATGGTCCATTGTTAGGTGAGACTGTGTTACTTGTACTTGATTGTACACCAGTGGCAAATAAATCATCGTTTTTTGTATCAAATTAATTTTACCCGGTGTGTACTATATTGTTTAAAAGTCAACACCATTCTACGAATTCTAAACTTGAAAAAAAAGGATGTGATTTAATAATATGCAATTTCATGCAGTTTGAAATTACGAATTTAGTATGAAGCTCCTTAATGATTAAAGACATCACCATCATTATCATCATCATCGTCAACACCATCATCATCGTCATCATTATCGTCACCACCATCATCTTCATCATCAATTTTATAGCGGCTCGGTTCTGGGTAGTGTCGCAATGATCATATTGGGACAAAGTTTTAGTTTGTGCACGTTCAAATCTTGAAGGGGACCGAGAACTTTAAAACAGAACTGTATTTGCTCTTTGGTATCTCGGCTGGATTATAGCTTTACCGCGCTGTAAATCATTCAAATCCTCATAAAAACTCAGTCGATTGTATGTAGTAAAAATAAAAATCTAGAAAGTATCCATAGTGTAATAATATGAGTAGTATGTAAGATGAAAATTAACGTTTGTCTATCACGCGATCTGTTTGCTCGGTAACCTTACAAACATATGACTAAATGCACTACTCTGTACTACTGCTAGCATCGAATCCATTGAAACAGCTGGTATATAAAAAGGTGTACATTGCAGAGGAATGTGTTTACTTCTTACTATGACGTTCATGGAGATTTCAAAATGTGTTCCTGAAATATATAGACCTATACATATAAGCCATTAGAAGTTGGAAGGTCTACAGTCTAAGGTTGAGTTGAGTTGAGTTGGTTTTAACGTCCAACATCAGCACTATGTAGACTATATTGTGGAGGGGCCCCAAGACTGACGCCTGACAATGTATGTGCTGCCACACACGAGACATGACGGGGATGCCATGACTCCTGTCTTAGCCGGTCACACTAAACTAACACGGACCCAACCAGTAGGAAGCGAAGTCCCCAGGATTCGAATCCGGACCTTTTGCGTCGGAAGCCGATGTTCTACCCCAGTGCCACTGCGCCCCCCCCCCCCTACAAAGAAATCCCCTCCCCCCCCCCCCCCCCCCCTCCCCCACAGTCTAAGGTATTGAATAGCGAATTTATAAACCCTTGTCCGCAACAATTGTGACAGTGTTGAATTTAGTGAAATTAATTCATACACAGACGACTAGGCCTAATTTTTTTTAAATGTTCATAAAACCTTCCATGCTATTGCAAAAAAATGTAGAGGGATTGAGGTGGCAGTAATGACTTGGAAAAAAGTTTCTTATTTTTTGTTTTAACGGGTGTACTTGGTATAAGAGAGAGACTGTAGCAAGTAAACAATCGCACTTTCAATTCACAGTTTAAATTAATTTGATTTTGTTCACATAGATCTGACTCATGAATACTCCCCAGCCTACAATGAGGAGTTTCGGGCAAGGTTGGTGAATGTGTCGGGACTGCCAGTAACTACATACAGTGCGTTTACAGGTGACCTCAATTCAAGGACAGCAGTCTCTACAGTATGCTCAGCCAGGCAATAATTTTATTACTGCTTTGTTCTCTATAGGGTTTAACGTCTCCCTGGGTTCCTCTGGGGGGTCCTATGCGGCGATGGGTTCCAAGATTTACGTCTGATAAATTTATTTGCTGAAGCACACGAAACATGACTCCTGTCTCAGCCGGTCACATTATATTGACACCGACCCAACCTGTTATAGGGGACGAATATCGGACAAATAAATCTGCCGATTGTGGGTTTAGATCGGCGGACCTCCTCATATGAAGACCAGCGCTCTACCAATTAAATCAGTTCCCCTATATTACCGGAATGCTTACATGCATAGCTTACTAACATGACAATGCAAGGTTTTTGTGAATAACCTCCCTTGTTACTTTAGTTGCGCGAAGGGCGGCAAAGACGACTTGTTTAGCAATGTTTGCTACTACATTTTGTAAAACTAGGTCCAAGTACAGTGCACTGAGTGCAGGGCCTGACAGTGTTGATAGTGGTTCGAGACTGAGAATCACCAAGTGTGACGCCCTACCATCTGTAATAAACACCCTCTGGCGAACCTTGTAGGCTACCACAACACGCTAGCCCTCCTCATTATTTCAATTTTGCTCCTACTAATAACACTTTCTTTAGGCTAATCTTACTTTTCTTAAGTCTTTTTCTACGTCTTGGTTGAATTCTCTTATCTAACTACATTTCCAACTACATCCAGGATCTTACTCTTTCTTTAACAATACCTCTCTCTCTCTCTCTCTCTCTCTCTCTCACTCTCTCTCTCTCTCTCCCCCCACCTCTTTTTTGTCTCTCTCTCTCGCTCTCTCTCCAGCAACATGATTTGCCTAACACACTAGTACCACCACAGCGCAGCGAGCCGTCTTATTGCTCGCGGTCACAGAATCCACAGATGGAAACAGTCAAACAACCAATGTTAGCAATAAATAAGTCATGTGACTTAAAATTATACCAACGTTGATATAATTGGCATAATATAAGGCCAGCCTTCGTACTTGTAGACTGGCGCGAGCTTTGCGGGTGGGGGGGGGGGGGGGGGGGGGGAATTCTGAAGCACCCATGGAAAAGTTAAAAGATTAAGAAAGCTACATATTAGAGGGCTTTATGTTTTTTTTTTTGTACGCTTCACCAAATCCTCATAGGAAAAGTCGGTGATTGTGAAGCTCTTATAAGTTATAACGTGTATGGCACGTGATGGCGTCGGGTCGGCGTTAGATTAAGGTTTTTAATAGCAGCCATCTTTGCTAAGCAGTTGATTTCAGGGAGTAACTAGCACATCCAGAATCGCACCATTGCCAATCGCCCAGCTTTGTTGCTGCCTTACACCGCCATTTTTTACCGACAACATTATCCAAAGTAGGGGTAGCTGTTTAAATAAGGTTTTATAGAACGATAATCGCGGTGAAGCGTGTGCAACCAATCCTAAAGAATGCTTTAAAATACAGTAAGAAAAGTTTAATGAAGGCAGCGACCACTTAATCTCATGCATTATTAAAACTTTTGCGTCATGTTAACGCGAAAATCAAGAGAAAAAAATGCACCCCTTTGGTTTGATTTTGAATGTGACCAGCTAAAGAAGGAAATACTAACTTGGTTTTCCACGAATTTCATATTGTTAACTCTAAAGAATCCCTTACTATCCTATATAGGTTGAATAAAAAGTTTCAAGAATTTATGCAGGCATGAAAAACAAATATTCCAAGAAGCAGGAAAATTAAAGACGAACTGAAGGGATATCTGGATTAATTTATAAAACATACACATACAAAGACGATACATGTATTATACAGAACCATGAGCACTATGAATATTTAAAAATAATTTTCAAAAATCCTCTAAATCAGTTATGAATATCAGATACAAACTAATTCAACCATTACTACATTGATGGTTAGGAAATTCGATTAAACCGCTCAACAGAAAATTTTGCAAATTAACTACACAATATTATTGAATGATTACACTTCCCTGTGTACAACTTAACATGCCAAAATTAATCTTTACCCTGTCAGCCACTCGTTATTTAATTACCATAACGCCATGTCGCCATTCGTAGGTGATAATTCACCGATGGAATGTATAATAGAGAAAGTCCGAAAGAACAAGGGAAATCGCTCTTCTAGTTCTAAACAAAGGCATCATTACATAAAAAGAAAAGGAACTCTTATATTAAAACATGAGATAAGTAGTATAGGTTATCTTTCTTTAACTTGTGTGGGTGAAACATTACACACGGTAGTAAATGGGGATTTTCTCCATATAAATTTTAGGGGTGGAAAAAAAGCCACGCACGAATGGCTTATAATTATGTTCAGGATAGTTTACACCCTTTTTAGCATGATACTAAATTTTAAGGGTAAAATAGCTCATAAATAGTGTTCATGGTGGGCTGAATTTGCATATTTAGAATGAGGGACCAATAAGTAGAGACCGAAAAAAAATAGTTCATTTCAAAACCTGCTCTGGGCTGGTTGATTTTTAACCCACGAATGTCTGAAAGGGTTAAGGAAGTCAAAGTTTGTGGGCCGGATGGCATTGCTGGTAGATTGCTTTTGTAAAGCTAGCCCTCCTTAATAAACAACAATTCTACAAAAATGGTTAACTGTGGAAATATAACTGTCCTGAAGCTATCGTTGTTCTTATAACATACATGAATAAAGTACATGTACTAGATCTAGATAGCTGGATGAGCAAAATCGTGCTGGTGGAAAGAACTATCCATGCAAAGCTAAAAGTGAAGTTGTATGGAGAATGCGATACACCTCTCAAAGAATATAATGCATGTTTAAAAAGGAGCGCTACTTGCATGGTTGCGAAACTCACTGCCTTGGTGTGCAACCTTTTACAAACGCAAAGAGCCAAGAATAGAGTTGATCCCAGAAATCTGAACAGTGGTGTTGTCTCATCAATAACCTAGGGAAGTAACTCCATTTTTATTACATTAATAATGATTATTGTTGATTGTGTCCCTTCTATCGAAACTGCTGAACTTGGTCAAATCTTTGAAATGGTTGAATTTCAGATGAACGATTTGGTGAAGGGTCCTACTTTTTAGGCATTAAGTCTGAAAGAATGAATGATAAAACAATCATGAAAGTACAATCCCATAGGATGAATGTCAATAAAGTTGTGTAATGTGGGAAGACAAACCTAGATTTACAGCTGTGAATGAGACAGTCAGAAACCCTCTCTGGTGAAAACTTGAAAAATAATGTTCAAACACATTGTAGGTCCTCTCATGTACTCAATGACCTCCACTTGATCTGACAGGCTGACATTTCATAAGCGGTGACAAGATTATCTCAACACATGGCATGTCCACACAGATGGCATTTAGTGATGACAGAGTATGTTTTTAGATACTTAAACTAAAGGTCACCATAGATGACTAAGTAACTTTAAAGAAAAAAAAATCAGAACCACTCAAAGTCAAAGTCATGGGCCTTTGTGTTGCTGATTGGGCTAACCTTGAAGATCGTAAAAGTCTAACAGGCTACAGATTTCAAATATCTGAGAATGGTCCATCGATACTTTGAAGATTGTAAAAGTCTAACAGGCTACAGATTTCAAATATCTGAGAATGGTCCATCGATACTTTGAAGATTGTAAAAGTCTAACAGGCTACAGATTTCAAATATCTGAGAATGGTCCATCGATACTTTGAAGATTGTAAAAGTCTAACAGGCTACAGATTTCAAATATCTGAGAATGGTCCATCGATCTGACTCTCTTCAAAATCTAGGAAGCAACCAACAATTGCCTTATCCACTTGCCAGGGAGAGTACAGTATATGTCTCTTAATTTTTTTTTATAATGTTTTTAAATTTTGATATTTCAACACTTGCTGAAGTCAAACTTAATACTTTTGTTTTTTATTTGAATACTTATATGTATTCAATGAAACTAAATACATGGAAATTAAAAAAATAAAAGAGCCAGTGGTTTATTTTCAAGAAACACAAAATGAATAGATTTCTGCGGCTGGTATCAAAATTCAAATCCACCATACCGATAAAACTACATGCATTTAGCACAGAGTGGTACACCGAGACAATGATCGTGTAGAGAACAGAAGCAAGCTCAACAAAATACAGTGTTCATGTATCAAGACAGAGGAAAATGTTTCTACTGTCACTGCTTTTACTGGCCTACTCCTACTCCTCCTGCTGCTACTACTGTTTGTAACTACTACTACAACTACTACTACTACTGCTACTACTACTACTACTACTACTACTACTACTACTACTACTACTACTACTACTACTAAGCAACCAACAATTGCCTTATCCACTTGCGGGGAAGAATACATGTCTCTTAATACATCAACAAAAGAAGTAAAAAATGTATTCCCTCAGATAGCAATGTTGCTGGCATTTGACAAAACCAACATTTAAGATTCAACTACTAAGATTTTAAAACATTTATAACATTTATGATGAGGTAAAAGGAAAATTTCATGTCTTTAACTTTTTTACCTACATTGTAAGTGTTATGAGGTACATGTACCTGTCGAAGCAAGACGGATGACTGGGGTTTTTGGCTTTTATTTTTGTTGTTTTGGGGTGTTGTTTTTTGCTGTTACTAACGTAAGTTCAGATGCTTGTAAAAACAATACATTTTTTTTTTAATTATGTTTTTAAATTTTGATAGTTCAACACTTGCTGAAGTCAAACTTAATACTTTTGTTTTTTATTTGTATGTTTATATATTCAATGAAGCTAAATACATGGAAATTTAAAGGGCCAGTGGTTACTTGTCAACCCCCCATCTTTTAATTATTTGGATAACTTGTTATCTGCAGAATGTATTGCAGAGCTTTGGAGGTTTGTAAATAGTTGTTCACTTCAATTTCTTTTTTCTGCTTCTTTTTAGAGAACACAAAATGAATTGGCTTCTACGGCTGCTAATGTTATCAAATCCACCATACCGATAAAACTACATATTATTATTATTATTATTATTATTATTATTATTATTATTATTATTATTATTATTATTATTATTATTTTCACTGTCCTTATTTACTGTTATTACTATTAGATGTTCATATAATATATCATAGTCTGTCTGATAATGCCTTTTAAAGAGTAATGAAAGGAGCAATGTCACTCTCCAATTAATAAAAAGATTCCCTACCAAGAGCAAAAAGATAAAACAGGAAAAAACATCCACTGATTAAAAAAAGTATGGCATGTATGTTGTATGTCTTTATTAGCTGCGAACATGCAAGGTAATAGTAGCGATAACATGTGTATAAAATATAGGGTAAGTTAAATGGTTTAAAACAGGAAACCACATTTGAGCTTGACACTTTTTAGCTTTTTCTACATGACACAGTAGACTAAATAATAAAAAGATCAATACAAGTAGCAATGTCACTCAAAAACATTTTTAAAAAGGTATTTTTTCTTAATAAAAATTGTGTAAATTAAGGTGTATAAAACAAAAATTCAAAAAATACTTTTTTTAAATAAAAATTGTGTAAATTAAGGTGTATATTCTGTTTTAATTAAAAAATTCATAGCTCTGAACATAGTTTGCAACAAAAAAAATGTGCTTAGTTTAAAAAGTATTACACTTAACAGAAATCCAAGTTACAATGTTGCTCATGCAGTCAAATAAAAAATTAATGTATTACATCAATACAATAAAGAAAATTCTATAGGTTAAAAAAAAACTTAATGTAAAATTCATTGAATTGAGATGACACAGAATAAGAGTAAAGAAATACTTCAAAAACAATACATGTATATGTATAGAGTAAAATTTAAAATACATTTCAGATTGCATAATTGCTGAGTGTAAAGATTGCGTCAAAAGTCAATATTCCTCAAACTTGGTAATTATCTTCAATAGTCATTTCAATCGTTTCCATGTTCAAAATTTCTTTTCTGATAGAATACATACATAAATATATGTTTACGTATTCCTTACATTACCCTCAATAAAAAGAGGAAAGAAGAAAACTTAAGTCACAGAGTACCGGTACTTAAGATTAATAAAATTACATAGTAACTGTTTCGCCTGTACCAATAGACGGCACCAAAATCGGGAAAATGAAAGATTGTCTGCTGGACATGTAGCGAAAAGGTAGATGCATTATTAAAATTGAGTATGTTGAGTATTAACATAATACAATGCTAATTACATTTTATTAGAATTTAACTTATGGGAAGAGTTAGGTAATCAGGCAGTAAGAAAAGGTGATCAGGTGTTGTAGACTGTTGTCTTCTACAATTTGTTTTCTGTCGAAGTCGTGGTAACATTCAAAACAAAGTTAGCGAGGTTCAATTCACAAAACCTTAAATTCACTTAACCTTTCTCTTAGATTATCTGAATTTTCAATTCAAATTTATTGAAAATTACAATTGTCCTGACATTTACAAAATTGATCATGTAAACATTACAATAGTTTCTTTTTTTTTTTAAGGGTAAAAAAAAAATTTTTTTCAACATGATAAAAGATAATGTTGTCCATCCTGTTATTCTTTCTATATAAAGAAAAAGATTCTTAATCAGAAATTTGCATGACTTTGTTTTTTTTTAGTATAATTGAAAAGAAATCAGGTAATGCATCAAATTACAAAACAACATCTACAGCCATAGGTTTAGCAATTTCACAAAAGTTGTGCAACTTGTTGGAAGAGATGAGTTCTGTTGATCAATAACAAGTGTTTGCAGGTCATCCCTTGTGCTAATTTCAAATTGTAATTTAAAATTTGTAACGATTACATATTTTGTGAGATCCTCATCTTTTTTTAAATGAATTGATATTCATGCTGTATAGCATCATACACTGCTAAGAAAAGGGGAAAATGCAGCGACTAAAGCGGAGCTCATGACTTATAAATAGGTAATTTGGACGTCGTTCAACTTCATATATTGTTCTTTTTTTGTTAATAACATATACAATGATTTAAATTAAAACTTTAGAAATGTGTCTGCAGAATTTATAAAAATTATTTATCTGTTCTACAAAAGAGAAAAGTAAAACGTCCCTGTAAAAAAAGGTCCAAGTTTGTTGATAGGCAGGAGAGTCCTGAAATAATAAGCATTTGACTAATATTCTCTTCTTAAGTACATGTAACAATAACTGAACAATCTTTTTCTAATTTACATTGCTGTGAAACATTGACTTGAGGTTGTTGACTTATCTTAAGAAATGTTGCAGTGAATTTGGATTTAACTCTACATGTGTATTTGAATAGCTTAACAGTTTCTTTGGTGGTGTCTGCTTTGGCTAACAGTAATATATAAATTAATTGCAGTTGCCAACGTCAACTTCAGGCTGGTTGCAAGAAACATTTTTTTTTTCCACTTGCAAATGAGAATGAAATGAAATCAAAGTAGGATCAAATTAATAAATGCCTCTCTGATGACATCTTTCAATTAAAGCTGCAATTCGAACTTTAAATTTGAAGACATGCCATTATAGATTAAGAGTGAGTCTAAAATCTGCAAGACAGAGTGCATGTACAGGTGTAAATAATAGACAAGACTATGCAGAGACAACAGAGCACCAGTTGTTTAAATTAAGTCTTTATCCTTTATAATCCCTGCAGCTTCTCCTTCGTCTAGAAACTTACTTTTTCCATTTTGTTTTTTTATCTATTGTATTAAAATTTATATGTCAATATTACTTTCAACCTATGATGAAGCATTTTCTGCAGAAATAATCAATCAAGTCTATTTTAGAAAAAAACTCTCTTTGATATAAGAAAAAAAAAAATTATAGATGTTAATAGTAATACATGCACTATGCACATAAAATTATCCAAAGATATGCACATGTCATCCTTATTACTCTTAATCTTTTATGCAAGGCAACAATTGCCATATTCATTGTTCTAATCTCTAAGTCTAACCAGAGCTGTCATAACATCTGATCTATAGATAATTGTTCCACTATATAAGTCAAAAGAATATGTTAAAATTATTTTGTCTCACAGAGTCAGTAGAGATGTATAACTTGGTGGTTTGAACCCGCAGACCTACTCACTAAGAGGAATGCTCTCCTTGCCGTCTCCCTTCTCCCAAACTCTGCTGTGGGAGAAAGCTGCGACCACCTCGGGCCCGGCGTTCTCCTGGGCCATGTAGACAAGGAGGCGGGCGTCCACAGGCAGACTGGCCGTCGGCCCGCAGGGCTGGGCCACCAACTTGAGGAGCCACACCAGGAGACTGGACACATTGACCACAGTCAAGGCCACCAGGAAGGTCTGGACAATCAGGTACAGGCTCACATACATCCCCATCAAACCCTGAGGGCTCTGAGCGCCAGCTGTCGGCGTGCTATCAACCATCTGTACAGGCTCTCTTTCTGCCCGGAAGGAACATTGCAGCAAAAATGTTTGCACATTTTGAAGCTGTCTTATCGGCAATTCGCAGAGAAGAATCTGGTTAAGGAGATGTACTTTGTCATCTGTAGATTTGTTATATGCAGCTCCCTTCATTGCGTCAAGGGCTGTGTTAACAAATGCCACCATGTCGCTGTTTGGATCTTCCGTGTTCAGATCGTCCTCCAAAGACCTCGCCTGCGGGAGGAGAGATGTGTGGACCACGACGAGTTCTGCGATGACAGCCACGCACATCAGGACCTTGAGCAGGAGATACAGACCGCTGCTAATCCAGGAACAAGTCCGAACTTTGTCTGCTGCAGCACTTGCCAGCTCGCTGTGGAGCTGTCTCCGGCTCTCATGGCTCAGCCCTGTTCCGGCTTTAGCAGATGACAATGTTTGGTCGATATTGATGCTCCCTGCCAAAGTGGATAGTAAACTCCAAACAAGATAAGGAATTTTGAGGCAGATGGCAAGCAAGAACAGGGCAAATGGTGTCTTAGTGCTGATAAAGTATCGAGCACTGTCTCTTTTCTCCCTTTGCTTGGTGTATAGTGATTGTGGATTATTCACTTTGACTTCAGGCGTACTTGCACCTGATTTGATTACATTAGGTTTGAATTTGAAATTACTTTTATCCCTAGGAATTAGGTTGTCCATAGGGATATCATACAGACTTGCACCGATACTCTCGTCTCCCGCGTCAACGCCCTGCAGAGCCAGGTTGTACGCTGCACCACATGTGGCTTGCGCGTAGGCCTCCATTGAACCTGTGAACTCTACAGGACACCAGCACTGGGCCTCAAACCTGGGGATCCGTTTAGACGACACAACTTGAGAAATAACGATAGGACTTGCACTAGAAGCAGCCGGCTGGCTCTGTGGTTGTACGTGAGGACTCAGGGGAAGTAACCATGTCACGGTGGCCAGAGTGAGCAGGAAAAGAACAGACCAGATATGATTATAGTGATCCACTTTATCCTCTGCGAGAGAACGTCGGAGAGCTGCCATGGTTGCTTCACACAGCTGCTTGTCTGCAATGTAAAAGAATTTCACAGTCAAAATAAAACATAATAATAATACATGTATTCTATTATAACTCTACTGGTGAAAACCATATTTTCTTTGAGTGGCAGGGCAATTAGGTGCCAATGTATTTACATGTAAAATTTAAGAGTTATATAGGGGGCAAAATATTTTTTCACCAATTTTTTTTTCAGTTTAAGCATGCTTCTAGCCTCTGCTGAAAAATACCAACAATTTCTATCACCACTTGTTTTAATTATTATAGGTTACCTCTTCTATTTTCAATATAATTTATATAATACTACTATAACAACGACCACCACCACTACTACTACTACTACTACTACTACTACTACTACTACTACTACTACTACTGCTACTACTACTACTGGGGGGCGCGGTGGTCCAGGGGTAGAACATCGGCTTCCGACGCAAAAGGTCCCAAGTTCGAATCCTGGCTGTTGCGTTCCTACTGGTGGGGTCAGTGTTAGTATAATGTGACCGGCTGAGACAGGAGTCATGGTATTCCCGCCCTGTCTTGTGTGTGGCAGCACATAAAATTGTCAGACGTCCGTCTTTGGGCCCGTCCACAATATAGCCTATATAGTGCTGCTGTTGGACGTTAAACCAACCCAACCCAACCCCAACTACTAGCCTACTACTACTACTACTACTACTACTACTACTACTACTACTACTACTACTACTACTTTTTGTATTCGACTGTCCTCAGAATAGCCTTGCGACTCAAAGGCTCAAAGCCCATGGTGTATGCCTCTAGACCGATAGGCTTTCTACTACAATTCGAGAGTGTGGTTGTCTAGTGGCATATTCCATTGGCCTGCCTCTTCAAATCTAATTACTGCTACTACTACATTGCACTACTACTACTGCTGCTGTTGCTGCTGCTGCTACTACTACTACTACTACTACTACTACTACTACTACTACTACTACTACTACTACTACTACTAATAATAATAATAATAATAATAATAAAGAGAAGAATATGCACAACTTAGCAACTGAGGGACACAATAAATCAAACACAACTAGAACTAGAAAAAAATACATGTATAGACCTACGTTACGCCTTTAATGGCCTCATCAGTATGAACTAGAGGTTGAAATATATACATCAACAATAATGCTTCTAGAGATCTACTAGATCTAACAGGCACTCCTTGAGTTTTGTAGTCCCTAACCTGTGGGCGATCAAATGGCTTGGTGGGCGGGATTCGAGGGGTGGGTGGGTAGGATTCGATTACATGGGAGTCCGTTAAACTGTGAATAGAGAAGAGAGAGGGAGGGAGAAAAATAAAGAGAGACATACAGACAGATCAAGCGAGTGTTAGAGACAGAGATAGAGATCTAAAGTTTCAATTGCTTGACATATCAATGTGCTAATGTATGTTGTCCCCACCCCTCTTCCCTGCCCGCATTTTAACAGTGTTCAAGTAAACAATTGAATACAATCAAATCGTGTCTTGTCTTTTTGAATCAAACAAAACATGCCAATACAATAAAAAAAAATACAGGGTACAGCTGGCAGGTATTTTAATCAATTTTAATAGAAAAAAAAATAACAAAAAGACAGGGAGTGCAGTATTATTCAATTTTAATAATCGAATTCCCGCCGCCCACCCATTTGATCGCCCACAGGTTAGGGACTACAAAACTCAAGGAGTGCCAGATCTAGATCTAGATCTAATTGACTACCGGTACCTTCTAGATCTATATCGAAAAATTAAACCTAACACAGAAAATTTCGAGAGCGAACCTTTTGTCGTTTATCTAGATATCTAGATCTAGATCTTAAATCTAGCTTAGCTTTTTGTCGATAATTATAATAACAAATTCGCAGACAATTTGAGACTAAATCTAGATATAAATCTATGTCTGTGTGTATTTATACCCAATATTCAGGTCCGGGTTACCTTGATCATAAAGTCTCTTTCGCAATTCAAGAATTAGATAGATGTTGAAATTCCCTTGCTTCGCAGTTTCAACTCCAGGCTAGACAACTCAATGAGCAACAAGCAAGGAGCAGAATCTGCGAGTGTGAGAATGAGACTTCAGAGACTAAACTTTAGTTGGCCAGTAACAAACCACAGTTGAGCTACCACAGCCTTTGGCCTTGGGGAGAAACGTAGGCGCCATGTGCCAGTATGCTACTGCCCTGAGAGGTCAACTACCGTCCCATGAAGTAGATCTATGAACTTGCCCTGGCTTACTGGCTACACACAAACAGGAGTTAACAACTTAAACACTCCACAAAAACCTTTCCACAATCCCTGTGTGAGGCTGACCCTCCAAAAAAGAAATGAAAAAAAAAATCAGACAAATGTACACTTCTCTCTCTCCCCCTTCCTCTCTGTCTCGCTCTCTCTCTCTCTCTCTCTCTCTCTCTCTCTCTCTCTCTCTGTTTCTCTCATTCTCTCTCACTCTGTTTCTCTCTGGATCTCTCTCTCCCTCTATCTCTGTCTCTGTCTCTCTCTCTCTCTCTGTATCTCTATCTGTATCTCTCTCTGTCTCCCTCTTTCTCTGTATCTCTCTGTCCCCCCTCTCTGTTCTCTCTGTATCTCTCTCTGTGTCTCCCTCTCTGTGTCTCTATCTGTATTTCTCTCTGTCTCCCTCTTTCTCTGTATCTCTCTGTATCTCTCTCTTTCTCTCTCTGTCTCCCCTCCCCCCTCTCTATCTGTCTCTTTCTGTCTCTCCTCCCCTATTTCTGTTTCTATGTCTGAATGTTAGTCTATCTGTCTCTGTCTCTCTCTTTCTCTTTCATTCTCCCTCTCTATGCCTTTTTGCCTCTATATTTCTTTCTATGCCCCTCCCTCCTGCTTTCTCTTTTCCTGTCTTTCTCTCTCTGTTCTCTCTCTCTCTCTCTCTCTCTCTCTCTCTCTCTCTCTCTCTCTCTCTCTCTCTCTCTCTGTCTCTCTCTGTTTGTCTCCTTCTCTGTCTGTCTCTCTCTGTGTTTCTCTCTGTGTCTCTCTGTCTATCTTTCCTTCTCTCCCTCTCTCTCTCTCTCTCTCTCTCTCTCCCTCTTACTCTCACTTGCTGGGTTATTATGTATCATTATCAACGTCTTCTATCTATCTTTCCTATTACAACAAAAAGGAGGCTAAATGTTGCATTCTCTACATGTCATAATTCTGTTCATTTATAGATTTCTACTCAAACATTATTTTGGAGTCTTCTAAGACTCAAGTCAAACTGTTAAACTTCTCGACAGTTAAAACGGTTAGTGTTGTCTGGGATGTGTTTGCTAAGATGACATTTTTCAAAAAGGGTTATTCTACCTTGTTAGAAGCCCCCAAAAATTTTTAACCATCAGAAACGTCATTGTCATCAGAGAGCGTGGTTGGGAAATACTATCGTTGTGTACTATATCTACATTTTTTTTCTTCATTTGCGCACTGTTTGTTCTCTTTTTAACGACGAGAAAAACCCACATCGTTTAACATTAACATTAGCCCGTCCACCTGCATAATAGGCTAGACTAATTAGGTTTTCGGTATTTTACTTTCCGTAACCATCGTTAAATACATAATTATTCCGAATTGCAGGCGTATAAAGTAACTATTAACATTTCGCGAGCTCCATGTGTGGAGTGTAGGCCTATTAACAAAAATAATCCGAGGTTTAAGTTCAGGGCGTGACGGCATCCTTGCTTTGCCTGTTCTAGCACTTCTACAATAATTTGTAGCTCAGCTCTCAGTTGATTCAACAGTAACTGTCTTTTCAAAGATTTGATCCAGATTATACAAATATTATATAGACCACAACAATACATAGTTATGAATAGATTCGTCCTAAGTAATGTGTTAACATCTATCTCGTCTCTCTCTCTGTCTCCCTCTCTTTCTCTCTCTCTCTCTCTCTCTCTCTATCTCTCTCTCCCCTCTCGCTCTGTCTGTCTGTCTGTCTCTCTCTCTCTCTCTCTCGGTCTCTGTCTGTCTGTCTGTCTCTCTCTCTCTCTGTCTCTCTCTCTGTCTGTCTCTCTGTCTGTCTGTCTGTCTGTCTGTCTGTCTGTCTGTCTGTCTGTCTGTCTCTGTCTGTCTCTCTCTCTCTCTCTCTCTCTCTCTCTCTCTCTCTCTCTCTCTCTCTCTCTCTCTCTCTCACTCTCTTAGCGATATACTTTGAGGAATAACCAAAAAAAAAGAACAACCACATTGAGAGAAAACAGAAACTGAAGTCTGAAAACATCGCTACTAAGTTTATGTTTACACTCTCCTAGACCTACCTATATTCGTGGATTTCTTCTTCTTCGGCGTTCATTTTCAATATACCCAAATCTGTTAAATTTTTAGTTTGACCTCCTCGATGAAAGAGGCAGTCTATTGTAGCTAAAGCACCCCATAATGCCTGCCCCAGTGTTTTCTTGTTTGCCTGAGCTTGGAATAAGAGCGGCATGTCATGAGGACATGTTCAGGTGTTTGAGGGATGTCTCCGCATTCACAGAAAGGAATGTTGCTGATCTTTAAATTGTACACGAGCTGTATGTTACCTTGCTAAAACTTTATCTCTATCTATACATAATTATAATATCATTAGCAGTATAATCGGGTAGTGTAACTGTGAATAAACATTGGATGAACCGTCGCTGTCGAGTCGCCATCTCGTGCTGAGTAACTGTCGCTACCCGCCAACCTCGTGCCTTTGAGCTACCTGTGAGCTGCTGTCCATTGTAACTGAGGTCAGCCTGTCTGTTTTTCACCGTATGTGGTCAGCCTGTCTACCCTATCGTTGACCATCGTCAGCTTTACCGTGGTCGCCACCCTGGTGATCGTATGCTTAGACAGTAGACTTCTTGAGAGCGTCATCATCGCCGGAGCGTCATCTTTGGACTGTCATTATTGTGTCGTCATCATTGGATTGTCATCATTGGGATTGTCATCATTGGGATTGTCATCACTGGGATTGTCATCTTTGGATTGTCATTATTGTGTCGTCCTCGGTGGCATTTTCATTAGCTTTTCTGTGGTTGATTGACTTGGTGTAACGCATTGTACTATAAGTTGATCTATTCATTTCCTCACCCTTTTTAGGTGCGTAACTTTTGGGTAGCGGATTGACTAGATGTATGTACATTATCTTGTTTGGTTGCATAACGATTGTATTTCAAGCCTAAGAATTTGATTGTGAGTTTTGCTTACTGAACACAGCCCTTCTCGAAAGGATTGTCATCATTGGGATTGTCATCATTGGGATTGTCATCATTGGGATTGTCATTATTGGGTCGTCGTCGTTGGGATTGTCATTATTGGGATTGTCATCGTGGGATCGTCGTCGCCCAAAACTCTTACGTAGGTGATGTTGTAGACCTCGAACTGTCTTAATTCACATTCTAGCCATTAGTCTTAGTTTGAGTGTACGGGACTTTTCATTGTATATGAATGAAACTCATGTGCTTAGTATTTTCCACGTTATAATTGTGTACATGTATTAGCATGTAAACTTCTTCTTCGATCCACACGACAATAAAACAGTGCCTAGGCTAACCACACCCCTTAGGCATGTTTTGTTTTGTTTTGTTGTTGTTGTTTTTAAATCACTCATCCGCTCCATTAGCCCAGCATAGAGCTACGGCTGAGGGCGGTGAAGATTCTCTTACACGTCTAAGTATTTATTTTCGCTAAGGCTCCTGATTCGCAAGCCCCTATTACAACAACCACCACCACTACTAGTAGGCCTGCACTACACACAGAGTCAGAAACAGATGGAAACAGTCAGACAGAGATACAATAGCCATTTTTTTCCGACGCCTCTTATAAACAAAACTACTTAGGCCTACCACTAGCACTACACGCATGACTTGTGAAGGGGTTTTGTGAGCACTGTACGATTGCTTGACTATGTCTCTAAATAATTATTATATCTTTAGTTTAGTTTTGGTCTATAACAGCAGTACTTAATCTTGCACAAATAACAGTTTGGAAATAATGCACTTAAATCGTAATAGGAGACATCAAACATGTTGAGAAATCATAATTATAAATACCGTACAAATAAACTGGATTATTTGTAGCAGAGAAGCTATCTTTGACGTCAACGTTTTTAAGGAAGACTATATACGGCGAATGGTCCCAAAACTAAAGTCTCACAGTTTCACGTGCTGCTACGCAGGAGATAGTACTCTTGTCTCAGCCGGTGTTGTTTATTATTGTATGCCTACTGACGCCGGTCCAACCAGTAACACAGAGAGACGGGCCTGGCAACTCTTGCTTTTATAAGTTCTAGGAATATTTTATTTATTTATGGAAGGGAGTAGATGCGGGCGCAACGCCGCTTTCACTAACGATTAATGTTTTATGTTTCCGACGAAGATCTCATACGACGACAAGGCCCCAGAGTAGGATACGTGTAACTTGCCCAGTCATATTAGATCATTATAATGGTTATACATGTACTATATGCAACATCTACCTAACCGGTGAGGGAAAAAAAAAGTGCTACCTGGTCAGGGATAGAACCCGAAACCTCCCGAGTAGACGCGATCTGCTCAACCATTGGACCACCTCTTTACACCGACAAAAACACTAGTGAAAGATTTGCTGAAATTCAAGGCTATTTGGGTAGTATGGGCTGTCAATTAATGTCATAGGCTTGACAACAGCAAGGCTGCCAACCAAGGCTTCCAAAAATAGAAAGGCAGGCGTAGTAGTAGTAGTAGTAGTAGTAGTAGTAGTAGTAGTAGTAGTAGTAGTAGTAGTAGTAGTAGTAGTAGTAGTAGTAGTAGTAGTAGTAGTAGTAGTAGTAGTAGTAGTAGTATAATAATTTGAGTCCAAATCTGTAAAAGAAATGCCTACATAAATTATATGCTTTCTTTTTGGTATACATTTGTCACTCCATTCATATACACTGAACTGGAAGGAGTAAGAAGATTTTTGCGATTCAAGGGGTTCATGTACTTTTTTTTTTAATTCATAGAAGATAATAATTAGGGTATCACAATAATAGGTACTGAATGCGATGTTAAGGTGTTTAATAATAAAGGTACTAGTTGTTCTTAGTTCGTTTAAGATTTGGTTTATTTCCGTGGCCTGCATGTAATTTTAGGAAATCTAGTGGTGGTAGTAGTAGTAGTAGTAGTAGTAGTAGTAGTAGTAGTTGTAGTAGTAGTAGTAGTAGTAGTAGTAGTAGTAGTAGTAGTAGTAGTAGTAGTAGTAGTAGTAGTAGTAGTAGTAGTAGTAGTAGTAGTAATACATTTGTCACTCCATTCATATAACGCAACTTCGATTTATCGAAATGTCGGTTTTTTTTTCGTTTTGTGTGTGTGTGTGTCAAGCTTGAAATAATAGCCACATTCTTTGTGTTAGAATTTTAGACCGTCAGAGACAGGTGTCCTGGTCTCCCCGCCCTGTCTCGTTTGTGGCGGCACAGAAAATTGTCAGACGTGAGTCTAGGGCCCGTCACCAATACAGTCTATCTAGTGCTGGCTTTGGATCTCTTAAAGCAATCAAATCAAGTCAACTCGACCCCAGTGCACGAGGGTTTTGAAAGAAATTTTCCATCCGTCCTTGCAAGACAGAGTTTTAGTCGTGGCAGGACTCCTTCATTGTATTGAACATACAGAGACAAGAAACCTGTCGTTTTACATGTATGTTATATAGAGATCCCCTTACCTGGAACTCACTACTCAAGTTGGTTTGTTTTTCCTTAACATTATAACGCCAGCTACTAGGCTGTATCACGGATGGGTACCTAGACTAACGTCTGATCATTTTAGCGGAGATCACTTTATACCAATACTGACCTAGTTAAAGCTAGAGGTAAAGTTAGTTGTCCTTGACTGTGTAATTGTTATTAAATCCACGTCCAAAAATCAAATAATGATTATTGTTTTTGATAGACAAACAAGTCTCAAGTTAGTGAAATTTTACATTTCTTGAGGATAAAATAATTAAGGAGCTATCTACGATTGGAATTTTAAGTAACATGTTTTGCTAAGTATATTGACATGCGATTTAAATTTCGAGATAAACTATCTTCTCCTTCCACGGCAGGACATAGGTTTGCTTTTTTTTTATTAGGCACATAGGGCCCAACAAATTTACAATCGGTACTGAGCATTCATACTCCCCCCCCCCTTTTTTTTCAATACTAATAAAAAATATTATTGAGAACAAAACAGCTATGCTTAAAGAACACAAACAAAATACTAACACGTTATTATTCATTAAAATTTTTATTGTCAAAATGATGATGCTTATAACGGAAAAGTGTTTGTATAATTTACCAACAAACTGTTACTGTGTGTTAAGACTATCTGTGTCACTAAATGTTTGGGTACTATGGTACTCTTTTCTGGGCAAAAAATAAAACAAATTACTTTAATGGTTTTATTACACTTAGCCATTACAATAGGGTGCAAAAACTGTACTGAACATTTCTTTTTGTATGAAACATGCTTTTAGACTTGTTGAATCGTTAAATAATATTTAAAAAAAAAGATCTGAAACAGTTAACTAGAATTGGTATAAGATAATCATATAATTAATTACAATAATTTATTCCTGTCTTCTCTATTCTGACGCAAGCATTGCATAGGAACATTCACACATCTTCCTTACATTATTCAACATTCTCACACAGAGGCCACAGAAGCCACACACAAAAAAAACAAGTCTAGCTGTAAAACCGCAACTTGCTTGAAATTTTTACCACACTGACTTCTCACTTTCATTCTTGTTCTCTATTCTCTTATGTTTTGTTCTCACAATTATGCAATCTAAGAATAAACACTTATGAGATACTTTAGGGAAACTTGAATTTCTCACAGACAGAGAAAATTAGGCTAAATGTTAATGCATGACAAGTTCACTTTCCCACCGCCATAACAATATAACCTGGTGTTTTGATTTTTATTATTATTTGTTGTTTTTTTTACTCTTCTTAACCAGGAAACCAATAATTGCCTATTAGCACTGCAGCCAGGTTTTTCTTGATTGTGAATTTGATCTAATTATAACTATCTATGAACAAAGCAGGATGAGAATATTATTTTATTAAAATTGGAAAGATCTGTATTTTTCTTTTCAAAAATAGAAAGGCAGAAAAAGTTTCAATGGATGAGCCAACACATGTAGGGAGCTCTTTTTAATTATTCAAACTCCACTATCTAAATATACAATTTTTTGCTCCCTCTTTTTGAAATTTCAGTCAGACTAGTCGTACTCATAGTAATTCATTTAAACAGATACATGGACGGATTTCTTCGTCCCCAACCAAAATTCAATAAATATTACAACCATGATCACAATTCATCAATACATCTTTCAAAGTACATATAGAGATTTATATTATACATATCACAGACTTAAGTTAAGACAATTAATAAAATAAACAATGAAAACATGAAACAATAGCTAAAAAAGATCCGCCTTCACTTCTGTATTATAATTATATTTTTCACATTTTTGTTGTTGTTAGCAGACAACCTTTTCATTCCTATTCATTTCTTCTCTAATGTAGAAAAACCAAAAAAACTTCAACACTTTCAAGTCGACTTTGATCAACAGTGATTAAAACTTATTGCAGTTGCCAATGTCGACTGAAGTCAAAGTGGGAGAAACACCTATGCTCCTTACACATTTCAGAAACAAAATTAAGTATTATTTTTGTGTGTCTTCTTTCACATCGCCATTTTTTTAGCGTTAAAGTTACTGATTATCTTTAACATCCAACACTGAATCAGCAGCAAAGATTTGGGAAAGGGCTGAGCAGTGAAAGTGTGAATACCACTGGATCACATAACGTACTGATAGAACCTGAGAGGATGTGCTGCTACACGTACACATTTTGTCTTTTTTATGTCCTTTCATTTCCAGAAAGTTTGCACAAACATACTCCAATGCCTGGTCCGGCTTTACTCTTCAGTTGCTAACAATCAAATCTTGCACAAGCATCGTCAAAAGTCGCTAGTAGATGGACTGAATGGTGAAACTGATCTCAGATTCTCAAGTCAGATAAAGTTATGTCTTTACATGATGTGTTTAATGAAAATATTGGCATCACAAATTTATTAGATGCGATTTTGACATTGTCTCAAATTTAAATTTAGTTTTTCTACTTAAATTGAATTTATTTAGAGGTATTTTGATATCCATAATCTAAAAACATTGATATAAAACCATGCATGTTATCATGGACATAATTTTATAAATCTAGTTTTAAATGAGATTTTGCTCCGTGATCCAAAAAGCACACATTCCTCTTAGTGAACAAGTCACATGTGGGGCGACCAGGGTGAATCAGACTTTGGAGTTTTCTTACCGAGTTGCACCGACGCGGTGTAATCTAAGGTCGACTTAAACGTAGGTCGTACTGAACTAAACCACGCTTGAGGTTCAACTTTAATTTCTGCTGCACCAAGTGTGGTTTAACTAAACCCAGGTTGAGTCGATGTGTGAAGTTTAAACTGGTGTGAATGCTTGTCAACTTTGGGATTTCCCGCACTTGTGTGCTAAGATCTAGTAGCCTCAGTAATAATGAGAAGCTTTGCTGTCTACTCAATCTAGCCTAGATATCTTGACACGGCTATTTGTCGTATTTGCTTTTTAATTCCAGGTCGGATGGAATGCCTTAAATGAAATCCTCGTCCGTTGAAAGTATTTTTTTTTTTTAAGCGGTGAAAGAATTGTTCTGCTTATGAAAAAGAACTGCTGCTTGAAATAATAAAACGTTGTGCAAGTATCGTGGACAAAAGAAACAAACGTCATCATCAACAAAAAGCAGGAATCATGGGATCACGCAACAAAGGACTGTAATGACGAGAAAAAGAGCTGGTTTGAGAGTTTAACCTACCCCCTTGCCTGGTTTAAACATCGTGTCGACTTCACACAGATTTAAGTCTGACTTATTTTAAACCAAGCTGGGCCAACAGAAAATAAATGCTAAGTCTAAGTTGAACCAACATTTAGTCTAAACGGCAGTTACACCACACTGGTGCAACCGAGTGTTTGAGTAAGTTGTACAGTGCAAAGACGTTTGAAAAATTACAACTCTATAACTTCAACAACTAGAGATTATCATTTTTATTTGAAAAATAAAAGGGTCAAAATAAAATAGATTTTTCATCAATAGAAGGCTCTAGCTCATAAATTATAATTATCAGCAACTTGTGCCTGATTCACCCTGGTTGCCTAGCAAAGGTAGTGAATAACGAATTCAGCTAATATCGGTCCACGTAGGTCGCAAGGAAGTCCTCCTCCAGGGGCTGCTGCTCTCGCATCGCTCGGCTCAGGGCCATGATCTCGGTGGATCCGTCTTATCAAAATAGGCCCTGTTAACGTTTTACTTTTATCAACATAAATTTGGTAGCTTTAGCAGTTCATAGAAGGACCACCGACCGTGTGAATTTGTCGTATGTGCTATGAAGGTATGGAAAAAGTCGTGTTGAATTGCCGTAAATCAAACCTTAATATCATTTTCACATTATATGGACATACGACATTTGCATTCAGAGGTAACAACTTGCTAACAGTACATAATTCAGCGAGACCAACCGATAGAAAAATAAATAATTTGTACTGTTTTGTGGTCTCACTCACGTTTTACAAGAGGGAAAATCGATATGGTTGAATATACCAATTAAAAAGTGTGGTGATGACATTGTTCAAGTAGAGAATGTAAGTTGTGTTGTGGCATGACTCAGACTTTAGCTCATCCTGTTCTAGTTTTACGAAAGGTATTATGTCAGCAGTAAGATAAAAAAATAAACTTTTAAGAAGATTTGCCAGGGGAACACATTAGCAAGAATGATGTAAATGATACAACCATCGATAAAGGTCTGTGATTGTGAACTGTAGTGAAAAGTCGGATAGTAACAACAAATCTGTCCCACATTGCAAGAAGTCCCTTTAATACTTTAAGGCTATTAGGATGGTATCACCGAAAAATTAGTACAATCTAGTTTTTATTGAAAGAATAATTCACTTTTCACTAAAAATTGTGTCTTTCAAGGTTTCCCATTTCATTTACATTTACATTTTTACGCACCAGGACATAAAATCGGTAATACACATTCAATACAGCCGATTTACATCAATAGTAGAAAAGAATATATTTTGAACCATATTTTTAACCTTAACTTTGTCAACTCTTGATTAAATTTTAAAATTTACTTTAGTCAAACTAAGCTGTTTAATTTATTGTTCAATATTCTCTATTACTATGTTATATAAAGTCACTCTAAGATAAATCCATATCCCACACAGACCATGTAGGCAGGCCGGCTCACTCCAGGACTAAGGAGGTTTGGATCCCCGCCTACTTCCAAGCTCAGCGCACTGAGGATGCAAGTTGAAAGAATTGAAGAGGAGAACAGAAATATTTACAGCTACGGGCATTTAAATATAAGTTAACTGAAACAAACGAAACTTAACTGATTAGCCAAAATGACTTAGTAGTAGATCATTATTGTACAAAAATATATTTGTTTGAATTATATCATTAATAATAACAAAATAAGGCTATTGAGTCGATAAGGGTAATAAGTACGGTACACCAAATCTTTATATCTAAGTTTACATTGAATTTTAAAACAATGAAGTTGTGGGAGATTGCTACATTTAAAGTTGGAAATACAAATAAAATGGTACTAGGCTAAAAATAAGTGAGGTAGACAACAATAAAAAAAAAAAAAAGATAGTGGACAGATAGGCTAAGTAATTGGGGAGTGAAGGAGGCGTTACAAGCAGAGAGGTATCAGAGAGTGTGGAGGGCCATTATCGCTATTATTATAAAGTGTGGCGTTGATAGATACAACATTTTCATGTTCATACTCAGCCTTCGTAATCCGATCAGTCTTGATGGGGGTGAGTCCGTTCTCTACGAGATCAAAAGTGAAAATAGTTGAGTTGTTGTCGAGAACAAAGAAAACTGCGGGGCGACTGTTGGACCAGCGAACACTGAGGATGCTCTCCCCTGACACAAACTCCCGCCAGGTCGCCACTGGGCATTCTGTCAAGAATTAAGGCGTTGTTAATTTATAGATTACTGAAACAGAGGGGCGATAAAAGCATCAGTCAGAAGCAAAGTATTTTCAAAACTCTTTTACATCAAACAAAAATCGAACATGGCCCCAAAACAGTGTTTACAATAATGTAAGTGACCATTCTGAAAATCAATATCTATTATTTTATTCCATTATTTTCAGGAAAAAAAAATTTGTCTTAACTTGTTGAATTGTATGTAAAAGAAACAAAAAGATTGAATATGACCATAAAAGATTATCTATGAATTTCCTAAATTTGGCCAAGATCTACTCTCATTGGTTGAGGCAATCATAATCCAAACTATAGAGTGGACAACAAAATACTAAACCTGCAAAAAAAAGAAACGTACCCATTTTCGTATTAAATAAGTGAAGAGTCCCATCTTTACATCCAGCCTGAAGGAAAGGGGAAAAGGAAAAGAAAAGAACCATTATTTTGGATGCCAAAAAATAACAAGCCTAGAATAAAGTTAATAAGTTTGAAATTTCCTCTCTGGGCCCCTACCAATAGTCATCCATTCCAGCAAGTTATCTAAACAATATAAAGATAGTTCTAAGGAAATCCCTCTAAATAATCTTGCCTAGGCATTTTTTCGTTATCAGTGCCACTGCTTCCTTATATCCATCCCTAATCAAAAGAAAATTCCTCCAGTTCATCATAATATCTCAGTAAGAAAATATCTCTGGCAAGTTTCAAGCCTGATTAGTTTGCTGCCGAGGGCTATACTGAGAACTAAATTGAATAATATAATATCACTTTCTACAGGTAACAAAACACCAAGCCACAATAAAGAGCTTTGTACTGCATCTGGAAAATTTTCATGGTACCTGGTAATCCTGAACTGCGGCATACATGTAGAGCTGGTTGATTGTATAATCATGTACTGTACTAACCTAAACAATCTAGTGTAATGTTTTTATTTGTAAGGCAATAAGGGTGACTCAGGCACAAGTCAAAATTTTGAATTTTTGAGTAATTAATAGCGTGTTGAAAATGCACCAAATGTACTTCTAGAGTTTGAATGAATAATAAACATCACGTCTAAAACCAGAGATAACCATTTTCTTTTCAAAGTGAAAAAAAAAAGTCAACAATAATTATAGAGGTTTTCTATTTTCAAATGCTTCTAACTTAAAACTTGTATCAGTGACTTGTGTCTGAAAAAACCCTGAGTATTCAAAGTTTGATTGGCAGCCATAGCTGCCACAAACAGACTGATTCTTCAAGAACATCCAGACCTCTTACCAGGAAGTAAGGCTGCCCGAACGGAGAGAAGTCGATCGATACGATGGGAACTGGAGAATCTGCCAGAAAAAAATTGTGATATTTTTAATTGTGCTTTAATATTTTGTGCAGCCGTTGGCTTCTATGTGAGTATGACATAAAGCCCAAATGACTCAAACTCATAAAAGTCTTTGTATGTTAGGGCTGGCTGCTGGGTGAAAAACCGTAGAGCCCTAAATGTCGTTAGGTGATCATAAGACACTATGCCTAGCCAGCTTATGCTTTTAATATCCAGAATTACATTCCCTTCTTCCTAGGAATTAGCTTGGTTAATTACTTGCCCACTGTAATATTACAAATTGTGTGAAAGATGTATTTTTATAGACCTAAATATATTTCTTTAACAAGTAGTTTGAAAATAAACTCTACGTAACAATATGGACATTCAGTATGCATTCATCTATCAAAATTCAACTCAAGTGGCTATAAATAAGCCTGCATGAGCAATAGGCTAGGGATCGTGAGTCAATGTTGTGGTAAGCAAATGACACCTCTTAAGATTATAAGAAAATAATAAGACTTACGAAAAGTTGTAAGCTACTGCAGCATTCTACTTACAAACCTGGAGGTTTAAAGTTACTTTAAAAAAATAATTGTAAAACCTTGCAATAATAAGTACTGTCACAAAAAAGTTCAAAATTATGCATTCTAACCATCATAAAAATCTCACTGTTATTAGAAAATTAAGATTTTTCACTAAAGTTATTTTTTTTCTTTTTTCAATGAGTTTTGAATGTTTAAGCCAATCTATTTTTTTTTCATACAATTAATTTTTTTATTGATTCGAAACAAAATGAGATTCCACCCTCCTAGTCCAATGATGGTCAATTGTCGTGAGGCACGACAAGCCACTCACCAACAAGAGAGGAGTAGCTCTGAGGGTACACTCGGCTGCCAAACCTCACACCATGGACCACGCAACCCTGGGGAAGAGTGAATTAGATAGAACTAGATCTCTAGATCTGAGCTAACTTGATAAAGCAGTAGGAGAGGGGGGGGGGGGGGGAGAGAAGCAGGACAGTCAGACAGACAAATAGAGACTGATCAATGCACAATGGCAGACAAATTGGGTAAAAGTAAACAGAACGAGTGAGGATTTTTTTTTTAACGTATCCATTCCATCTTTCTTTTTAAAGAGCGAAACACCAGACAGTAAGTTCATTTTTCTTTTGCTTTTTTTCTTGGAAATTCGAAAATTACATTTAATATATTTATTTGTTCTGGAATTTTCCTCAAATAAATTGAAATTACAGGCAAAACTATTCAAGTTGATTTCTATTGGACATGACTCAAAACACCTACTTATGTAAAAAACGGAGTCACATGCCCTTTACTTTTATACAAAAAGAATTATTTAATGAAAATGTGTGGAAAAAAAACTTCTTTTGCGAAATTTTATTTAAACAATTTCCGTTCTTTGCAGTGCTCAGCGCATGCCATGCTAGTTGATTTAAGGTGGGCAACTCACGACGTCGGTTCCGACATAGAAATGGTTGAGGTCACCAGGGTTGAGCTGCAGGTCCAGAGCTTTTAACTCAGACGAGAGTGACAGGTACCTGGATGGACACACAAACACACACACACCAGATATCAATATCTTACGTTCAGCAAATTGTGCAATGAATTACTATTGTAAACAGAGAGCATGGTGGCACAGGGGTTAAAGTGACTGTCATTTGTGCAGGAGGACAGCTGTTTTAATACTGATCTATAATGTCATAATTTTTTACTACTATTTAGGTCAAAGTCAGTATAATGTGACCAGCCAAATCCCAAATATTAACCTTTAGAGTCTAGTTGCCGTATAGGACCATTTCGTTTAACTAGTAGCCAGTTTCCCTTGCTGTATGCTTTTATCATGAAATTTATACTAACTATCACTGTTACGTGTATTGTTATTGTTCTTGTTTCTATCATTGTTATCGTTACAACTTTCAGTTTTGGTCCTTATACTTCATCATGAGAACTTAGCTTCAGGTACATTTCAATTCCACCATATAACCTAGTCACCCATGGCTCATTAAATATAAGAGTCCTTATTATGGTTACTTGAATGAAAGATTTAATTATTAGCAGTAATTATACTAAATTGTTTGAGCTAAACTGGAAACTAATATTTCTTACATCACTATGCACTAGTCACCCTGGCCTTTATCTACTAGGATTACAAAAAAAATTCTTGAGCTTTCTTAACTAAAGATTTGCTTATCAGCAGTTTGACACTCGTGTGACTTAGGTCTCAAATTTCTTTTTCTGAAATCCCCACCAACCCGCCTCTCACTTGCTGGGGTTGTTGACCACTATGCTGGAACTCTTCATGATTTTGATCTTTCCTCCAGGGGACAGACCAAGGTCGTGCATTGACCCCGCCATCTCCGGTAGAGCAATCTCGGCAACAACCTAGGGGAGAGAAGCAGATAAGTGAAAAAACAAGTTGTCCGCCTTATACTTTTCATATCGCATGATTGTAGACCTAGGCCTATTACTTGTGTGCCACTTTTTGGGGGAATTTTCAAAATCTGAAGGAGAGAAGACTCCGGTGGTATGGCCACGTGGAGCGGTCAAGCGGAGCTATCAAGACAGCATTGGACATGCAAGTAACAGGAAGTCGTGGAAAAGGGAGACCCAGAATGACATGGAAGCAGGTGACAGAGAGGGATCGGAAAGACTGGAAACTCTCAACAACTGACCCTCATGACAGAAACACCTGGAGATCTGGTGTGAGATCAGCCATGCGTGCAGCAAGCCAGCTACCTGGAAGGGGGTCCACTGATGTGGATGTTGCCCCAGTACCTGCACGTTAATCAAAATACCGATGATGATGATGATGGATGATGATGATAAAAGCTTTGATTTCTATTATTTTGAAATGGATGATGTGCAGATCAATACAAAAAGGTAATAGCACAAGAGCAGATCAACCTGCACAACATGTGTGCTGTGGCATTTTGTTTAGCTTTATTTCAGAGGAAACAAATGTGTCCCGGTTGGAAATTTCATTACTGTAAATCAGCAAGGCCTAAATGAGTAAGATAATACAAACTTTAAATATCATACTTCATGCAGCATTCATTGAAAATAACATTTTACTCTTCGCAACACATGGTATTGGTCCTGCCAATTATTTCCAAGTCTATAATGTAGGATCATATTTAATATTGTTCTTTTTTATATCAAAATTTAAACACTATTTCTTTTCCCAAAAAGAATTTTTTTTTTTTAAGTGAAAAAAATTGTTTATGATCCAACCAGAGGCTTTCACTGCCACATAGGCCTGCTATATTACCTTGGGTACTCCCATAATTCCTGCAACTCACCCACAAATTGACTATGGTTTTCTCGTCCACTGACGCCAACTGAAATGACAGGCCTGAGCTTGACTCTGAAATAAGACAAGCAAGGTTTTAAACACAGGTACAATTTGAAACTTATTTTTTCTTCAAATCATGATTTAGGGCACTTTTAGCAATTTTAGTCCATCCATTTTCAATTATGGACAATGAAAGACAAAAAAAAAAATTTATGGCGTGAAAAATTCATCAAACGAATTTTAAACTATTGACCTGTAATTGAAGGATTGTAGTTACTTAAATACTCTTTGCAAATGATTCCTCTTTAAAAGTATGAACAAAATTGAAATAATCTGCTGCCTGCCCATGCTTTTCGTTGTATAAAATTGTACGCTTACAAAATGTTTCATTTACGTTACCTGCCATATCTTCATCCTTGAGAGACCTGAAAATAGAAAGATAGGTCACATGTTAACTTTGTTTCAAACTTTCACTAATCCATGCATGTTTTATTTTTTAGTTCCGTTGTGCTACATGGACTTGAAAAACAATTAAAGTGATGGATGAGTGATATTTACAATGCAATAAAATTCAATCAATCTGTTCATTTAAAGAAGACAGGATGGTTTAAGAAGAGAATTGACGGTGCCAATCTAAATATTATTAGTTATGACAGGCAGGCAGACAAGAAGAGTCAAAGTAACGATGATGATGAGGAGGAGGAGGATGATATTGAAGTAAGATGTCACATTAAATGCATATTTTTGGCCCAAAAAATGTTTATGATAAAGAAGAAGTTAAGATTGAAGAAATAACTAGATTGATAATGATGATGATGATGATGAAGATTATGATCTTTTTGTATTGTAACGATAAGAGGGAATAAATAACTAGATTAAAAATGATGATGTTGAGGAAGATGATGATCTTTGTTTTGTGAGTTGGTTGGTTTCTTAACTATCATTGACAGCAATTAGGCTATCTTGTATCTGAAAATTTTACATTTGGCCACAGATAAAAAAAACAACAGTGAGACATGAACCTCCGTCTCAACCAGTAACATCAAAATGACACTGATCTAACCAATAGGATCAAGAAAGATGAAAAAAAATACTTGAAGGAAGGTACTCAGATAAACAACTCACCCGACTATCTTCGAGTAGACTGCAGTTATGGAGACAAGGGGACTGTGGTGGCACTCACTCATGCCAGCTGGGGATGGAAAAAACAACGACAATAAATATGTTTGCTCAAAGATGTTCACAACTTTTAACTTTGAGAAACTGAGAGAAGCCCCTGTTAAAATCAATATTACTGGTTTGGGGTTGAAACAGTCTCTCTGGGTTTAATGACTTCTAGGTTTTCCAAGAGGGATCCTATGTAAAATTTCATAAGAGCATCATTGATAGAAGTTAAAAGAGTAACATTCTATCCCAAAGCAGTTGTGTTATTGGTTTCCTATTCATTTTTCTGGTAAGTTAAAAAAAAAAAGTCGCAGATATAGAAGGGGCACTCCTTACGTACCACTCTAGTTGAATATGGAAGGTTAAGGTGTAAAATCCAACATATCCAAATACATAAATGTTCAAGATAACAAAATTTGAAAAAAAAATCTTGCTGTGAGTTTTAATACACTTTGAAGTACAGTTATATTATAAATGTAGAAGTACATTTAAAAACTCCTTGGTTCTCTGTTATTTTACAGAGTATATGTACAACTCATGTACTACAAAGGTGAAGAGAGAAATTGAAATATTTTTTGTTTGTTCAACATAGTGTACCTTGGCAGGATAGATATGACTGTGATATATTTTAACTTTTCAATCAAACATATCTTTTAGTTGTTGTAACTTAAAGATAAAAAAGAACTTGTCCCAAAATAATTGTTGAATGAACTAAAAACTGTGGATTTCATCCAATTTGTTAAGACAGATTTAGGAAGAACACCATGTGATTACAAAAAAAGATTTTAACAGGTTGCCAAAAATCGGAATGCTGCCAAGCAAATCTGCATACAAAATATTCTTTTTTTATTTACTTAACCAAATTTGTGCGAGTGATACTGGTTTATATATATTCTACTAAATGAAGAACAACTTCATCTTTTTTTTATTGCTTTTTCTATGTAAAAGGAAACTTGAGGAAGAAACTGTTTAACAGAAAGGTTAAAAAGAATGATTTTTAAATTATTAAATCTTAAGAATCCTTTGAGTAGGATGCCTGTAAAAAAAACCCAACTTGCTGTCGATATCATTGACTCGTACTTCAAAAGGTTTTGTATCTGGGATGTCACACAATTTTACTTTAGAGTAAACAAAAGTTAGCGTTTCGATTAAAATGTGTCTGGTACCAAAAAAGCGCCCTAAAATTTTAAAGAAAAAATCTCATAACTTGGTGAGTTTTTTTACTTAAAAGACAACATTGGTGTAGCTGTTATCAGTAGAAAGAGCTGCATACTTTGAAAGTAGTTCTATTTACATTTTAGTTATTGAAACTCTGGATTTGGACTAACTATTTTCATATGAACCCAGCCTTGTCAACTGACCTGTGTTGTACGTTGGAAACCTGACGAGATGTTTGAGGCCGTCCAGCTCAAAGCTACGGTGCAGCGAGCCTGGTTCCCTGAGGTCCCACAGCGCCACCGAGCCGTCACGCTGGTCACAGAGAGAGAGAGAGAGAGAGAGAGAGAGAGAGAGAGAGAGAGAGAGAGAGAGAGAGAAGAGAGAGAGAGAGAGAGAGAGAGAGAGAGAGAGAGAGAGACAGAGACAGAGACAGAGACAGAGAGAGACAGAGACAGAGACAGAGACAGAGACAGAGACAGAGACAGAGAGAGAGACAGAGAGAGAGAGAGAAGGAGAGAGAGAGTAATAATTGTTTGATTGAACCTTTTCAGGACATACTACCTTTGATACTACATGTATTCCCTATGGACGTTCCATTTCCAATAGTGTTGAATGGTGGTTTCCCAAGTGCATATCAGCATCGTGAAAAGGTTCAGCTCATATTACAAAAATGTGAATAGTTCAATTTTACTCCCCCACACTACACAAGCCTTTGCCAATCAGAAGAGAAAGCCTTGAGCTGCCCAAGTGACAGCACTCAGGGAGCATAGTGGTCTCACAAGGCAATGCCTTTGCTAATCCTTGAGCTGCTTAAGTGACAGCAAGCAGGGCACATAGTGGTCTAGTGGTGTAAACCATGCTCTCTTGGAGTGGCAAGGCAATTCAGTGCTGTTGCATCTACAAGTCCAGGGTTCTAATTCTACAAAATGCAATAATTTTTTGGCCATTTTCACTTAAAGCCTTCTTCTACCTATAAGGACAAATTTAATATCTCGAAATTGCCACTCTACTAATTATTATACCAGTGGTCTGCCTTTTCTAAATCCAAAGACGGCGGTTAATTAAGCCTGTAGTTTAAAGTGATTATCATTTTTTTCCCTCAGAAATAAAAGTGGTTATGGGAAGGAATCTTGCACTTTGTTACAATAACTATCGTTTTTTTTTTTAGTTACGATGTCACCGTGGTATTATAGGCTTTTCCTTAAAAGATGAAAATACCACCTTGATTCTCTGCAGAATTTCATAATTTTTAGATCAAATTGTGCACCACATTTACATCTTGCTAAGTATCTAAAAAATGTGCCGCAATATAGAAAATTCTACTGGTTACAAACGAATTAAAATTAATCAAAAAGGCTTCCATTGTAAAAATTAATAATGAGAAAAACCTTATATACTAATTAATCAATCAATTAAGCATGCAACCCTTTGTTTCACCTAAATTTCATCTAAACCAAATTACAAAGCAAGTCCTACCATGCCTCCAAAAACAAGGGATGCTTTTGTTGGACTGAAACACGCACAGGTGATCTGCATTTCACTGCCACAGATCCTGAAAATGGAGAAGTTGTTTCTACTGTAAGAATAACATCCTTTTTTTTAGAAGGAGAAGGGGGGGGGGGGGGGGGGTAAATGAAGTAATTTTATCCATACCGAAAAAAAATAAAATATAAATTGAATGAAACACACTGACACAATGAGAAGTTACAAGCAATGGTTATATTTTGCACAATTCCTACATTTGATTTTTTATTTTTTTCAAATACATTCTCAAGCTCATAAATTTCCTACATTACTATGTCCTAATAATGTAAGAGGACAGTTGTTTGTGGCTTTTAAATTTAACTGATGCTAATTTATATTGAATGTACATTCTATAAAATTACACTTTTAGATTAGTGCCTTGTTTGTACTATTATATGTGATTTAATTAATAAGATAGTCCTAACGATAGTCATACAGGATAAAGTTTATCACTGAGACTACAGTGTGATGAATTGGGAGAAATATATAGACCCAGTAAGAAAAATATTTATTGCAAGTTTCATTTTAAATAAAAGTTTGAAAAAAATCGTTTTAAAATAATAAAAAAAAAGGGAAGGTTTAAAGGTTGTTTTATCAAAGTAAATATAATGAAGTGACAACATTTTCGTGAAATGATATAAAATTGAAGAGAATGTTATTTTTCTCTTCAAAACTTGGTTCAGTCAAATTTCAATAATTATGATATAAAGCAAGATTGGTTTTCTGTTTTAACAAATTCAAAGTTAGTTTCATTTTTTTCAATTGTTGGTCATATAGTTTTTCCTAAACTTTGCGTCAGCACAGTGTGAAGTACAAACCGCTATGAAAGGGAGAAGATAAAAGTAACCAAATTACTATAGCCCATTTACTTTCCAAAAACTGTGCTGAACAAAATTCTAAAGAAAATGCTCTACACACAATTTTGTTTTTCTCTATATGAAACAAATTTGTTCGTAACTAGATACCTCTGAGGATAGGCTGGGTGAGAGAGATTCCACACACAGATGAGAGAGAATGTGCTTAACTGGGCGAGATTTTCCTGTGGGCAAAATGGAAATCAAAGAAAGATTAAACCACGAACTAAACACAACTTGAAGAAAAACAGTTAATTTGTATTTTGCCAGTTTATTTAAAAGTACCTTTAAACCATTATTATAAGATGATATAGCTAAAAAGAAAATAATCTAAAAATAATTTTTCTTTAAATTAAAAAATAAGGAAATTGATAAAAAATGTTGTTACCTACATATAACAATCAGCACATTTTTTTTAAAGTACATAATTTTTTAAGAAAAAAATCGACTTCAAATTTTAATGTGAAGATAGATTCACAAAATAATGTGGGCTGTTAAAACTTTTGAGCCATGTTTTCTTGTTCAAATAATTTATATAGACTAAGACTCTAAAAGTATTTTGTTAAGATTTATAGAAGTTCAGCTTTAGCATGTACTTTTACAGTTGCATTATAACAACACATTATTTGGATACCTATAAATTAATTTTCATTAAAGACCTTTCCACTTGGAGATAAAAGTTTTGCTTGTAAAATTCCCATCATTGGGCATAAATCATAATAAAACAGGTTTAACTTGCATTGATACAAATATTAAAAGAAAAGTTTTAGGAGAGGCCAGAACGCTGTGATTGTGTGAACAAAGAGAGAATTGCTTATAGTAATGAAGAAATATCATTTTTACACATAACCAGAGACGAAAGAAATGACAAGACAATATTTTCATAGCCTTGTTGTGTACATCAAGAATTGTTATATTCATTAATATATTCAAGACTTGTTAAGTACATATCATATACATTTTAACAGCTGTTTGGAAAAATTTGTTTACAGCCAAAAAAGCAACAACAACAACAAAACATTACTATATCTAAAAATTTTGGCAACTGTATTCCAACTATCAAAAGATCACAAGTAACTGTGTTTGACTAATCTAGAATATCAATCCTCCATTTTAGTTCTGTGTCAGACTTAAGATTTCGCTTCAATGTATGAACTAATATTAAACTAATAAACCAACTATTATTGCAACAAAAAAACCACTTGTATCTGCATGCTAAAATTAAGCATAAACCAGCGGTAAAATCAAAGCAGAACTGTTTGCGAATACTGATAATTAGTAGAAGCTGAATACTGTTTGGTTAGATTCCTACTAGCCTAGTGTCTTTTGAAGAGAATGATGAAACTTAAAATACTTTGCCACCATAAAGTTGGATTAGACTCTTAGTAAACTAAAAAAAAAAAAACATATTAATTTGATGTAGGAAAAATAACTGTCCAGGTGTTACACAAATAGTGTCATATTTACGCAGCTATAATATATCTAAATCAAGTAATTTGCCTTGCCTGTTACGCTTTATAATGCATGAGAGATAATGTGACAGAGAGACACAGGGGGAGGGAGGGGGTGGTGGTTGTTGATGAAATAAAACAGAAAAGCGCAGAGGCCTTCAACTAATTTCTGCATGATGCCACCTGGATTGAACTCAGTTATACTCCTTACAGCACTATCATTTTCTTACTTTTTTTGTTGTTGTTGTTCTTTTATAAAGGAAAAATCAGTCTACTAAAATTAAATATTTACAAATTACAGAAATCTAGGTGCTTCAAACTTTATTTGCTGAAAATATTCAGAGAAAATAGAAAAGATATAAACAAAATTCAATGCTTCAAAACCTAATTTTTCAAAAACTGTGAGGGATAATGAGAAAATGAAAAAAATGGCCTAAAATATTGTGTGTTACAACGACATTTGAGAAGCTGTGCCAGAAAACATACTTGTTGACACTATCAAGCTCACAAACCTGAACATGAATATACTACATCAAACGTTAGGAAATTCAAAAAAGGATAAAACTGGGGTCTACACATCACAAATTCTGGGGCACATTATAATCGTAGATATTGAACAGATCAACGGCTACTGTACTCTGATATATTTTAGTTAAGACAAAACAACTCTGTTGTTGGTGGAGTTTTTTCTTCTTTTTTTCTTTGTCATAATTCATCATCCCTAATTTGCAATAATTTCTAAATGTTTACAATGAACACCTGTTGGATAGTTCAAACAAATTTTAAATGACCACTACTTTCACTTTTTTATTCAATGAAACCAAAATGCCTAAAAAGCAAAACAGAAAGAAAACCAAAAAATATGTCTATTGAAGTATACACCTCTGAAATGACTGTATCTCTTTGCATAGAATCACCTAAATCAAACAAGGGCTATGACTCTAATGATAATTTTCAAGCTGTTCAGACGCTTTCATAAAGCAAGCCTCTGTGAACAAAGCTCGGGAGTTGGTTAGTTTAAAGCACAGACATACCCTGTCAAGGAGGCTCTGGGATCATACAATATATAAACAGACTTAGTGGCTCAATACAACATCCATCACATTAGCACTTGATTTGATTGTTTTGAGACCATGGCGTAGAATTAGATTAGCTCATCATTTTTCTCATTCTCTGTGTTTCAGTTAGAGTCAGTAAAGCCACAACTATTTTGTCTCTATTTAACAAAAATTTAAATAGAATAAATCATTATTTACCAATAAACAAACGCAATTTTATAAAACTGTGATTTAATCCTATTGATTTTTGTTAGTTTAGTAAATTTGAGTTTGAAAAGATATGATGATAGATGTTAACCTATGATAATATTAACTCAACCAACAACCTTATAATTCAACATGATAATAATATTAAATAAAATTGTGTGCGTGTCTGTGTGTGATGGTTCATAGAATTGTTAATCGTATAGGATAACAATAAAAATAGTAATATAAAGCCTTTTGAAGTCTGAAAGCTCAGACTACAAGAGACAATCTAATAAACATCTAGTCTAAATAAAAACACCCTATCTAGTAAAGAGTTTGCACACATATATTTATATTGTGTTTATGGTTTGGCGTAGTGACAGTGCTATTGCTTAACGAAAGTTGAAAAGATTATTAAAACGAATAAAAATAGAATGTTAACCAAGAGACGACAGAAAGTACGCACTCCTTCTACTGGAGATGAGGCTCTAATAGTCGATAGGTCCGCGTTTGACTGTCGTAGATCAGATAAACAAAGTTTCTATGAGTTAATAACAAAACTAACTTTAAAAAACTGATGAGGAAAGAGAGAAAAAAATTGAAGTGTTTTCAGATCACGCTTGAGTAATCCAAACATGTTAGAACAAGAGTTTATGGGGCAATGCTTCTTACTGATCTTGTTATTAAATTGAAGTTTTATGGACAATGTGTTTCCCTTTCCTCGTTTTAACATGCTTATTATATACATTTCATACATCCTAAGAACATTGTAAGGCCCAGATCCATGTAAAGTCACAAGCACAGTCTTTCATGATCTCCAGGGGACACAACTAAAACATTGACTTGTTTATGCAAAAAATTGAGTTATGTGCCCTTATCATAAACATCTATGACAGGAGGTTCCATGAAAAAAAAATCTAATTAGGCCTAAAATTGACACAAGAAGGCTCAAGATAGTGTTATACTTCGAACAATTGAATGTATTCCCACAAAAGGCTTTTAACTTCATTGTAAGGAGGGAGAAACGCCACTCGGTCACACCCTTGGAATTTATTTTGTGAATAATTTAATGGTTTTAGATCTGAACATCTTAATTGATTCACATAAAATGATGCGAATAAGAAAAAGAGTGTGGAAATAAAGCAGAATAATCTCAATTAAATTTATTCCCACAAAAGGATTGAACTTCATTGTAATGAGACAGATATCTTTATGGGTCACACTGTTGAAATTTATGTTGTCAATAACTGCAATACCTATATCTCAACACCATAACTTGTTCAAATTTAAAATGAAAGAAAAAGTATTGCACAGGTTCAGCCTATCAACTTTCAATGACATTATGAAAAGAAGAGATAGAAGGAGAAGAACACTAGAAAAAGAGATAAAAAGAAAGTGTATTGGAAAAAAGAAAAAGACAGATGTTGAAGAATTGCAATTCATAGACATTATATAAGAACTTGCTTTAGCTCCAAGCAAGGTATGGTATTTTGGAATAACACACACACGCACGCACGCACAGAGAGAGAGAGAGAGAGAGAGAGAGAGAGAGAGAGTGTAAATGGACCTACCACTAAAAGCTTCATTTTTTTCACCTTTGTTTCTAATATAGAAGTCAAAAGCTAAAAGCAACTTCTATTCTATTCTAAGTTAATAGAAAACTCTCCATAAACCAAATCGAGCTGATTCACCCTTTTTACATCTGATTTCGATCTTTACATTGCTCTCAATTTTGTTACATTATCATCTTTCAACATTTTGAGTTTAAACGATATAAAAAATATGGTTTTAATGTAATAGTTTTCAAAATAAAATAAATGTCTCAACCTCGATACAATTTTACTTTGAAAGCTCAACTATAAAGAATCACAAATTTGCAAGAATTCAAACTCAGAAACACTAGCTGTTCAAGCATGCTCATCTACTTAGAGGTTATGTGGTCGTAATGGTGTAATGTATGAATATACTCAATCCACCATGTGGAACTTTTGATCAGGGAAAGTAACGCTCTCTGAGGTCCCAAGGAAGATCCTAAACTGCCACAAGACCCTGAGTGGGATGGAGACCCAGGACTTGGTCGGGTCACATTAAGATAACACTGACTCGACCAGTAGGGAGCAAGGTGGCTCTGTGGGGTGTTTAAACCTGCACCTCATGCACCATAGGCTTGCGCTTCAACTACTGCCCCACAATGTTCCCCCAACCCACTAAAATTGATAAATGTAGAGCTTCAATACATACATGAGTTAGGAAAAAAATATAGGGTAAAAATGTATCTGAAAGCAAGCGGTTTTCCTACAGATACTCGTTCCCAATGATCAATATCCTTTGAACAACATTTTTCTTCAAATATTTATATATTTTATCTGTTAGGATCTCGACTAGCATGAGTCATGTGACTATCTCTATGATGATGACGACTATCTGAAAGGCTAGCATGAGTCATGTGACTATCTCTATGATGATGACGACTATCTGAAAGGCTAGCATGAGTCATGTGACTATCTCTATGATGATGAAACTATCTAAAGGCTAGCATGAGTCATGTGACTATCTCTATGATGATGATAACTATCTCAAAGGCTAGCATGAGTCATGTGACTATCTCTATGATGATGATAACTATCTCACAGGCTAGCATGAGTCATGTGACTATCTCTATGATGATGATAACTATCTCAAAGGCTAGCATGAGTCATGTGACTATCTCTATGATGATGAAAGGCTAGCATGAGTCATGTGACTATCTCTATGATGATGACGACTATCTCAAAGGCTAGCATGAGTCATGTGACTATCTCTATGATGATGATAACTATCTCAAAGGCTAGCGTGAGGCATGTGACTATCTCTATGATGATGATAACTATCTCAAAGGCTAGCATGAGTCATGTGACTATCTCTATGATGATGACGACTATCTCAAAGGCTAGCATGAGTCATGTGACTATCTCTATGATGATGACGACTGTCTGAAAGGCTAGCATGAGTCATGTGACTATCTCTATGATGATGACGACTGTCTGAAAGGCTCACCTCCGTTACGTCCGGCAGCGAGGAGTGTATGGACAGCAGAGAGGTCGGGTCTGCGCTGCAGAAGGACAGGCCTAGAACTTGCCGGCCTGGGGAGTTAGAGAAACAGAGAGGTAGATGAGTACACAATAATAATAATAATAATAATAATAATAATAATAATA
>RQTK01000184.1:622023-641346 GCA_003991915.1 Elysia chlorotica
TAATAATAATAATAATAATAATAATAATAATAATAATAATAATAATAATAATAATAATAATAGTAATAATAATAAAAATAATAATACATAGTTTTTATATCACACATAACCACTACATTAAGGTGGTGCTCTATGCACATCTGGTGGTGTGCACAAATCTTGTCAAAAAAAGGTTACTGTCATTTAAAAAAAACCTGCAAGACGCTAGGGAAATCAAGATAAAAGCGCAACTATTTTGAGCTGGATCTTTTTTAACCATGGAACATGTCTTTAATTCATTTCCTCTATATATCATTATCTTTAATGTATTATATCAATTCATAAAATTAAATACGCTCGATCAACAAAAACATACTAAGACTAAGACCAAGAAAGCTTCTAGCCTCATTATCCATGTCTATTCCTGAAAGTATATTGAACCTAGTTATCAGCTCCGCTTGTTTTGCTAGTTCCAGGCTGTCACAGAGTCAACCAGTCTATCAGAAATCTGCCTTAAAGGGGGTCGAACTGGTTGAAGTGGTAGAGCGTGTGTCTCTTAATCTGGTGGTCCCTGTTTCAAAACCCAAGCCCAGTCAAAATTTTATTTGTCTAATATTGTCCCTTACAGTTTGGGTCGATGTCAGTATAATGTCACTAGCTGATGAGACAGGAGTCCAGGTCTATTTGCACTGTCTCTGTGTGACAGCATGTACAGTTGTCAGACCTTAGTGGGGACCTGTCCACAATATAGCCTATATAGTTCTGACGTTATATGCTAGACAACAAAACAAACAGAGCACCCAGTCAAACTGTGTGTGACAAACCTGCCAGGAAGTTTGGCTGGCCCAACTGAGAGACGCTCTCACTGAAGCTCGCTGCAGGCCGAGACTCGCGATCTCTCCGCTCCTCCGACCCATCCTCTCCCGATTCTTCCTCTAGCACGGTGAACAGCCACTGAATGGGACAGAGAGAGGACAAACATGTGATGGGCTAGCAAATATAGACCCGTGTCAGGCAGGACTAATCCAAGATTTATTATCATGGTTTGAGATCGGAAAAAGTGTATCTCAAAAACATGCCACTTTGACACCAGCAAAGTAATTTTTTGTGGGCTCGGTATCTATCATATGCCGAAATTAAATCGAAATGCAAAGATTTATTCTTAATTAACTGAGAGAAAACAGTATCACTTATACTACTAACACAAGCACTAATCTTTTAGGTCTTTTAAAAATTAGCTTAAAATTTTTTTTAAATGATAAACGCAATTCTCCTGGCCCAGAGACAGTATTTTTCACCGCTGTTTATACGGCCCAAAAACGCAGTAGTGGGCGGATCAGTGATCAATCACCTGTCAGTCGCACTCAGCTGGACATGACTGTGCACTGCGCGTAAACTCAATATTAACAACTTTTTCTTTGTTTTTGCAAGGCAAAATATCTGGTGTCATTAACACCAAAAACATCCTGTCTACATCCATTTTTATCTAACGCTTATAAATAAAACAAAGCACTTAATTTTACCTCTCCCAAAGAAAATGTTTGCATTGTGCCAGTCGAAGTTTGTACATGTAGTAAATAAATGTTGAAAAGCCATAATTTTCTATTCATACTATCTTAACTAAATGTCAGTTGCTCAATAACGATGCCACTGGAGATGGTACATCATTGACAAATTAACAGAAAAGACAGCTTTGGATTTTAATCGATTAAACATTCACAGAAATCGGTTAATCTCTGCATTCTTTTCTCAAAACTTGACAGTGAGGTGTGGCGGCACCTGAGGAGCAAACTAAGTCGCCGCTGTCAAACAACCTTGCTTTAAATCAACAATGAGTTTGTCAATGTGACTAATTAGGTCACAACAGACTGAAGAGACAATTTATATTTTAAAAATTCAAAGCATTTCATATACACAATAAGCTAAACTTCAATATCGTCTCATTGCTGACATAACAATTTACTTAAAAATCAGCGGGGTTGGGGGGGGGGTAAATATTGGGGGGTTTTGGATGTAGATGATTTTAGAACGATTTTTTTTCAATTTAACCAGGCCAATTTTTTTCCTTAGAGAAGAGAGAGATGAGGAATTATTTACGGATTCTCATTGTGGGTCAATGTTATTTTGGTCCATCTGTGAGAAAAATCATTAGCAAGGGGGCGATATGCTGCTGACATCTAAAAATGAGCCCTCCTGATCCTGCACAGAATTTTTCACTACCACCACAACTCAGGGTACACTGTTGTAACAATTAAATCTCTATGTATACTTTATGAGTATGACAATGTAGAGTAGTAGTTTTGTTATTTCAATATACGATTTATATTGTGTGCTGCTGTCTTCTCTACTTTTTTCAAAGATTCGTGAATTGTCTTAGCCATGTCCCATTTCCCTCACCTGTCCAACTCGGTCCAAGAACTGAGCGACCTTGGCTGGGTCCGTCTTCTTGACCAGCTCTGAGCTCTGGTCCTGGACACTGATGCCCTCACCTGTGAAGGTGACAGAGAAAAAATTTAAATATCGTAAAATCAAATTAAAAGATGTCTTCCCCCCCCTCCCCCCAAAATACAAATCAAAACAAAACTAAACTGTAAACTATGTAAGGAATATCAAACCATACATTGTATACTGTACCCTTCTGCCTCCTGAAAGCTCTGTGGGCCTCCCACTTTTGAAAAAGTCTAAATGGATAATTGAGGAATACATAAAATTTCAACAGAGGATTGCTAAAACGTTTTAGAGAAAATTCCCATTTACCCCCCCCCCCCCCCCTCTCAAAGAAATTTACACATGTGGGTTCACTACAAAGACCAGAATAAAATTGTAGTCCCCTATAGGGTCACAAGGAGTATTTGGCATTGGGCTGAGCAGAGAGTTCAAACCAGCTCTATAAGTGACGCTTGACGCCATCAGTTGACCTTGACCTACCTCCGACCGCCGTGTCCTCGTCCGGCGGGTGCTGCGTCCACTTGCTGAGAACGTCGATCTCGTCTGTCTGTATGTCTCTGTCCACGTCATCGTCCCGCGTCTGGACGTACGCCTGCTGCGTGTCCGAGCGGCCGAAGCTGCGGATGTAGAGCTCATACTCCCGCACGGGCGGAAGGTCAAACATCTCGAAGCTCGACACGTCCAGCTCTATCAGCTTGCTCAGGTCTTCAAATCTTCGGTGCAGGAAATCAAATGAGAATAAGCAAACATTAATTATTTCCATCCTGAGCGCTCGGGCTATAATATGTGCCACTACACTTCTCCCAGCCCCGTTTACCATTATGTTGGACTGACAGGGTTAAATCGATTTTATATTTAGGGTAGTTAAAATTTTTACTGGGCTGATTTAAAATGGATCAGCGTTAAAGAGGAATAAAACAGTAAAAGATAAATTTTTTTTTAAAAGGACAGAATGAAACTGTAACAGCGGGATACACAGGACCAAAAGAAAGTATAACTGATCACCTGCTTGTTTTGTAAGCAACAGTTACATCAATGGATTTTGTACCTAACTAAAATACTATGACTGTATCTGTTAGTAAGCAAACTGTCAGATAAAAGCATAAGCTCAACTAGCTGACTCAGAGAGAGTAGAAAAGAACCATAGGTTGACAATCAAAGAAAGACACATAATGAAGAACACTATGGGAACAAACTGCGAGCAGACCTTTTCCTGACACGGCCGGCCACCGTGTTGTCCATGACGCGTTGTTTGGCAGAGATGAAGTTGATGAAAGTCTTGGCTCGAGGGGCTGCCCTTGACCTTGGCTCATCATCATGGTTGTCCTTGAACCTTTCGTCGGAGAGTTCAGTCTGCATAAATACAAGTTGAACGAATGATATGGATGTTTCATCATAGAGTTCAGTCTGTTCAAATATAAATATCAGTTTGTTTCAATACAAATAAGAATCAATGAAAGTTGTCCTTGAACCTTTATTATCAGAAAGTTGTAGGTGAATGGGGGGGGGGGGGGTTAGGTTGGTTTAACGTCCAACAGCAGCACTATATAGGCTATATTGTGGACGGGCCCCAAGACGAACGTCTGAATTTTATGTGCTGCCACACACGAGACAGGGCGGGGATACCATGACTCCTGTCTCAGCCGGTCACATTATACTGACACTGACCCAACCAGTAGGGAACGCAACAGCCAGGATTCGAACTCGGGACCTTTTGCGTCGGAAGCTGATGTTCTACCCCTAGACCACCACACTCCCCACCTTTCATAAGGAAATTCAATCTTCACAAATACAAGTAGAGTAAATGATAGTCGTCCTTGAGTGTTTGATCGTAGAGTCAAGTCTATTGAAATACTAATAGAATAGATAATCAGTCTGTCTAAATAGAATAAAAAAATGCATGATAGTTATCCTTGAACCTTTTGTATGACAGTTCAGTCTGCAAATATACAAGAAGAACGACAAACAGCTGAAATCCTCAGGTACACTCTAATTGTGGTCTTTCAATTTCCCCAAGACGCACCAATAAAATAAAGCATATTTACATTAGACCTTTTTGTACTTTTTGATTTTCTTACACCTCTTAGTAATATATTACCCGCTATAATGTATCATCAATTTAAAACAAGTCAGTCACTTTCTTCATTGATGAAAAATAGAATGACTGCCAATTCTGGTCAGAGTTAAAAGAACTGGAATCAATCATTAATCTTATAACGTTTTGCAATCAGCTACTAAGGAAAACCAAAAAAAAAAAAAACCCACTAAAAATCCTCTGTATCAGAAAGGAAAGGTTGAAAATCTTGATGTAAAGAGCGAGTCTCACCGAATCGGACCAGTTCGATCTCCTGGATGTCGAGGCCAGACGGCTGTTCTCTTCATCCAACGCTCTCAGGACTTCTTCCATCTCTCCCTCCTGACAGAACATTGTTCCAATCAGAATAAACATGTAATAAAAATAATCCTAATTACCTTATAATCGTACAATTATTTATTTTTTTGCGTACATAAAATTACACCAATAATCATAGGATCATGTACATACCCAGAGGTCAACTGGTTCAAGTGATAGTCTCCCGATCAGGACGCCCAGAGTGTGAAACCCACGATCAATCAAAAATTAACTTTTCTGATTTCCTCCTCTACTTCTTGGGTCGGTGTCAGTATAATGTGACCGGCTGAGACAAGAGTCCAGATCTCCCAGCTCTGTTTCGTGTGTGACAGCACATAAAAGTTGTCAACATCAGTATTGGGGCTCATCCACAATTTAGCTTATATAGTGTTAACGTTGGGCATTAGGCAACTCAACGTACTTATCCACAAATGCATAAACTATTTTATATTAGATATAAAGATGTTGCATTAAACCAAAAATTTAGGTAGCTGCTAATGCTTGGGGCATTTGAAAATTACACGATTTGCCTTTGAAAAAAGACTGAGTGGGTGTAATTTTAAGCAAAAATATACATGTTCAAATGATATAAAGAAATATTGGACAACTCACAAAATAAAATTATATTTTATAGTTTTAAAACATAAAATTATGACAGTGAAAAGGGGAAAATATTACTAAAACAGATGGGTTTTTTTCATTAAGGGAAACTTTAGGCTACATCTATAATTAAAGACTGGCACACAAACACACACAAAATAAAACAAAAAACACACCCGTAAGATATGAACCTATCCAATTAATTAGAAAAGAATCTTCCTTGGAAATGTATACTATTCCGCTTTTTGGTAGATCTTGTGCTTTCATTAAGAACAACTGAGGCCTTTAATTTTTTTGCACGGGTCACTTTTTGAAGTAATTTCTCTGAACACAAAAACATCATTCAAAACATCCAAACAAGTTAGCAAGTGCACACAAATTAGTGAAATTCTTTACATATATTATACTTTTGATAATGATGGACAAGTTATTAAGCAAAGTAAAGCAGATGCAACTTATCTTGAAACAGAATTTCAATTTGAAAGAACAAGTCTTCTTTCTTTATAAAATGTATCACTCTGTTAATGAAGCTAAAGATTTTGACATGCCTTATTGGAAATTGTGAGATTTGTTTTTACACCTGAAAGTAAAAATCCTAAACCACATTTCTTTCCATTATTTTTTTAATGAAATAAACGCATGTAACACTAGTTGAGTCTGAAAGAAAATATCATTTGACCATATTCTTCTAAAATATTAGGTGATTACACATTAAATTTTAAAGAAATTTTTACCACTTACATTGAATGGAAAAAAACCCACCCTAAAACACTTCAATGTCTTAATTATTAGTAATTATTTATTCGGACTGACTGAAGAATGGAACACTCAGCGCTCATCTTTCATTCATGTGAGTTGTTTGTAATTGTGTGTGTGTGCTTGTTTTCTTTCAAACCATCATCATGTGTAGCACAAGTAGACAAGACACAAAGTCACTCCAAGACAACAGTGTGGGGTGAGTGTGAATAAAAACAAAACAACAGTGCTGTGTTGAACAAAATGGAAGTGAAATTTGGTTTTTGCACAGGAACGCAGGAAATACTTTTATGTTTAATAATGAAGCTACAACTCTGCAAACATTTCTCTCTCATTTTTGGTTCCTTTTATAATTTAAACGTATACATCTAATTGAAAATATTCTGGACAAGTTATCAAATAAAAATTTTGTTGTAGTGCCAACTCAAAACAGCAAGGCGTGGTAAATTTGTAAACGTTTTACTTCGATATTGACAAAATAACCCATTCGACTGGGGGACTCGTAGTCCAAGGTGTACGCCATGGCCTGTTGAGGGGTTGGAAAATTGGCTTCTCAATTAAAATGAAAGTTCAAAAGGCAAAATATTGTTTTGTTTAAAAATGTTTAGTCAGTTTTTCATAACTTATACGGTAATAAAAAAAATGAAACCGACAACGTTCCTGTAGGATCAAAGCCAAATAAAATTGATAGTCACTAATATTGTGTAAAAGTGCTAAATTAATCTATGAGACATTAAATAAAGGGAAAGCTAATATGGACATAGTCATGTTCTCTACTCTATTCCTTTTCATTTAAAAAAACAAATTCTATGCGTGGCCCAGAAAAAAATTGCTAATGCATGATATCGCAGTCTTTGATATTTAAATCTGGGGTAAATAAATGATCCAGATGGAAAAAAAGGTAAAACAAAATGATACATTTTGTATAAATTGTGTATGACGATAAAACCAGAAAAATGCCTCAAACTGCGTCTTTAGAGTGTTGCTGTAATAAGAGTGGTAACTGGAATAACATAAGAGAGAATAGAAAATGGTCTTTGAGGATTGATAAGGTGGCTTCACGCAAGAAGGGAAAATAAAGCATTGGTGGTAAAAAAAATGGAAATGTTGAGAATGAAATTAATTCCTAATGTCATGACTTCAGAACTTGGTACTTGATGACGGAGATTTGTGGAAAGAGACTTGGACGTTTAGAGGTACTATGCAGAAATTGTGAAGTACTTGACATCATCAGATTCTCTTGCATAATTAAAGTAACAGGGTGAAAAAAAAAAACAGTTGATCACTATACTTCTATATTTCCTGTACCAACAAACAAACAAATGTTATAAAAATGTACATATTTTTTTACAGAATAAACCAAGCTAAATACAATATCAAACAATATTGAGTACATGTGTGCTGGGACACGAGAGACAAAACAGGGATGTACACCAGGTGTTTCACATAAGACTGAACTGAGAAAACAATGTTGCGTAGAAAAAGAAAAAAATGAATAGAACTTATTGATGGTGCATCTGAGTTTTTCTTTACTGTTTTATACATTATTTGCACACATTGAAATGGTCACATTTAAACATGCAAAGAAGAGGGTAGAAAAAGGGAAGGATAGACCATGAGCTAATACCTTCTTTTTCTTCTTCCTCCGCAGCTTTTGTTAAAAGAAATAACAAATTTCAAAATTAATGAGTACCTCAAAGTACATTCTCTAAATTGTTTGCCTTTACAAAGCGACAGGGTAAGCAGCAAGAAAAAACAACTGGTTTGTACACACAAGAGCTCCCACAGAGAGTTGCTTATGATGAAACTAATGGGGAGAGGGAAGTATATCTTACAGCATAAATGTTTTACTTTAGCACAATAAAACATTTACTGGCCCCAAAAGATATATTTTGAGATATTGGGCAAAATTTATGCATAATCCACTTGTTCTTTTTAGTTACAATTGTTAAAAGATAGAATTTGGAAATTTTGCATTTATTTGAAAAAAAATTTCACTTCAATATTGACATGAGCAAAACTACAAGCTTTTCAAGAGATCAAAAATATTGTTTTCAATGTAATTAAAAAAAAAAAATTATCAGAGATATAATTCGATAAGAATTGAATTAAAGAAACATAAATTTTGAGAGAGTAAGTCTTGTAGTAAAAAACAAAAGGGATAATTGTAGTAAAAAAACATTTTCTAATGCTAGTAATAACCAAATAGCATCGAGGGTCAAGAAATGAAAAAGAGAAGCCGTTTCAGGAGAGTTGTATGACAAACTTATTGATTTTTTAAAAGGTGGGAAATAAAGGAATAAAACAGTTCATCAACAAAAAAAAATTATATCTTAAATATTTAGACCTTGAATTTGAAAAAAAAAAGAAAAGAAACCCACAAACTTGGCTAAGATGCCTCCAGGCAGCAACTTGAAAACTAAATGTTTGGTGTGTTTATTTCTATTCCCCTGCTTAATGAAATGTTTTTAGCTTCCTTGTACATATCATGCTTACAGAAAAGTAATAATAGTTTCAAGAAACGTGTGTGTGTGTGTGTGGGCAGGGGGGGGGGGGGGACTTAACTTACTACGATTTACAGATTAGCATGCACTATTTATGTGACAATAAATTGAAGATTGAATTAAGGACAAGAATACATAGATCTGATATGAAATCTTACCTCCTTCATCTCAGGATCTTCATCATCTTCAAAGTCATCTTCATAGTCCTGCATCAATAGAAATGCAATATATTGTATTTCCTTGTTCAACGTTTCATCTTTCCTAAACCTCTAAGTACTTATTATTATCATTCAATACAATAAAACACAACTTTTGTACTGTTCTCAAAGATGTAAAGACAAGGAATATTTTTGGGAATTTTTTTTTTAATCTTCAACTGGTTGATATTGTTTTAAGACTCAAGATATAACAGAAAATGATATATAAAATTTAGTTGTACATCTTTAAAATGGAAGAGAAAGAGGCAAAGTGTTCATGCAAAGATTTCTCTATTGCAAAAACACAACAGCTTAGGATTCATACTGGAATTTGCTTCATTCATACATGTTTTCCACACAAATTTTAATAGTTTAAGAGATATTTTAATCAACTTGTTTTACAAATTATTTAAAATCATTTTAGTTATCGGTTTGTTTGTTTGTTTGTTTGTTTTATTCCAATGAATTCAGCTAAAATAAAATAGTTATAATGGAGTCATGTTAAAAACAAAAAAATGTGTTCCTTTTAAGCAAGCACTTGACTTAGCTCATAACACAAATACAAAGAAAATTAAAAGGGACTATACAAACAATATAAGGCAAGAATTACTTTGGACCAATTGACTCTAGGTTGGTTTGACTATATTTTGATAGTTTTCAATGAGAAAAGGTAAGACATAATAGAAATAATGTGCTTTTTACCTCGAAGTCTTCCTCATAATTGTAATCATCCTCATCCTCCTCAGCAGCATTCTGTTCCTCCTGCTTGTGCCGACCATTTGAGGTTGACACCTGAAAAGTATAAAAAAAGAAATGTACAAAATAATTTTCTTAAATATGTATATATATATATGGCAGTTCGTAATACACTAACCCTATTTTAGAAAACAAACAAGGATTATTGTTGAAGTGCTTTGTATACAGGCCTCAAAGTCACATGTAATATTCTACTGTTTTGTTTTACCATGAAACATTGCTTAAAAGGACAGTTATTTTTAAATCAGTTAAGTTTCTTATTTATGACAACACAAATCAGCCATGCGCGCAGCAAGCCAGCTACCTGGAAGGGGGTCCACCGATGATGATGATGATGATGACAAATTGCTGCCTGCACAATTTAAAAATGCACATAAGAAAAGAGAACTCTGTGGTAAATTCTTCACCAAAATGAGATGAACTATCACCTGTGCCTGACTCCTACGATGTCTCTCTGCTTCCTCCTCCCTCTCCCTTTCTTTTCTTTTTTCTCTTTCCCTCTCCTTTTCCTTCTCTCTGTCTCTGTCTGAGCGTTCATTCCTTCTCCTATCACAGTCTTCATCTTCATCAGGTTTTCTCTGCAACAGACCAAACAGATCAAATTACAAAAGAAACAAAAGAGTTAAATATATGTATATGTTAATAGAGGGGAAAAGAAAAATATTACAATTCAAACTTTTTTCTTCTTCAGCTTAGCTCAAAAGAAACATTATTTTTGTAAAAGATTTAAGCTAAGATTCTATTTAAACATATCATGCATAAAAACTTAAAACATGCCAATTTAATATTCATAATCAAAATGATTGCATTCTATTAATTGAAGGAAGAATAGATTAAATAGAATCACCCTGTAGAGTTTTCCTTTGTTCCAGTCTAAGCTTACTTTTCAGACAGACACATGACATACCTAAACAAGGATTATTGTTGAAGTGCTTTGTATACAGGCCTCAAAGTCACATGTAATATTCTACTGTTTTGTGTTACCATGAAACATTGCTTAAAAGGACAGTTATTTTTAAATCAGTTAAGTTTCTTATTTACGACAACACAAATTGCTGCTTGCACAATTTAAAAATGCACATAAGAAAAGAGAACTCTGTGGTAAATTCTTCACCAAAATGAGATGAACTATCACCTGTGCCTGACTCCTACGATGTCTCTCTGCTTCCTCCTCCCTCTCCCTTTCTTTTCTTTTTTCTCTTTCCCTCTCCTTTTCCTTCTCTCTGTCTCTTTCTGAGCGTTCATTCCTTCTCCTATCACGGTCTTCATCCTCGTCAGGTTTTCTCTGCAACAGACCAAACAGATCAAATTACAAAAGAAACAAAAGAGTTAAATATATGTATATGTTAATAGAGGGGAAAAGAAAAATATTACAATTCAAACTTTTTTCTTCTTCAGCTTAGCTCAAAAGAAACATTATTTTTGTAAAAGATTTTAGTTAAGATTCTATTTAAACATATCATGCATGAAAACTAAAAAATGCAAATTTAATATTCATAATCAAAACAATTGCATTCTATTCATTGGTGGAAGAATAGATTAAATAGAATCACCCTGTAGAGTTTCCCTTTGCTCCAGTCTAAGCTTAACTTTTCAGACAGACACATGACATACCTCGCTTCTTCTATGACTTCTCTCTTTCTCTCTATCATTTTCCTTATCTTTGGATTTTTCTTTCTCTCGTTTCTCTCTCCTCTCTTGACGTCTTCTTTCTCTGTCCTGAATCAGATATAAATAAGAAAGGTCAGGATAAATAGATAAAGAAGCTTCTTCAGGGCTTTCCCCATCGTTAAGACTCTGGTGCTCTAAAGCTCCCTTATTGTGCACCCTTACAAGAAATATCTTATCTATTGGAAAGAAAAACAGGATAAAGAAATAAGCCAAACAACCAATTCAAGTCTGTTAAAGCTGAAAAATCAATACTGGTCATATAAAAATCAACTCTCCAAACGTCAAAGGTAAAGACTGCGTTTCAAGTAGCGGGTGTACAGACGGTTTATGAGGTAGTGTTTATTTACTTACCCATATGACAAAATTACAGCCAATCTCATCCGCTGATACAACACAGAAATGGATTTCTGACTAAGAAGCAATCAACGCTGAAGATTGAGCAGGAGTCAAACACAATAGGAAAATCCTTAAAAATGTCTATGTCAATTATGGTAAAAGTAATGTTAGTGTGTATTATCATATTTTAATTTTCATCACCTCATCATCATCTTCATGTCTTCTAGAGTCCTCCTCTCTTCTCTTCCTTCTGTCACTCCCCTCATCATGGTGTCTCCTCCTTCGATTATCCTCCTCCTCATCTCTGTGTCTTCTATGCTCCCTGCCATCTTCTTCTTTCCTCTTATGTTCTCTGTCTCTTTTATGATCTTTGTCTCTGTCGTGATGTCGCCTGAAATGAAAAGTGTTACATGACATTTGAAGAATTTGTCCAGTTCTCTTGACACCTACACAGCACAGTTCTTACAGCACAGCACATAAGGCAACTTTTTCACGTAATTTGCTTAATGACTCAATTTCAGGAAGGCAAAAATTATGTTAATGCTTTGGTTTTTTGTTTTTTTTTCGACTTGCTTGATTGTTGTTTTTTTTTCATTCTCTCCTGATCAGCCTTGTACATCATTTTGGTCACTGAAGTTATTAGAATGAATTTACATATTTAATAAGCTGATGGGAATGAATAAAAAATGTGTCTTAACTTGGGATTGGTGAGACGTCTTTCACACATTTTCCACAAAAAGTATAAGAAGAAGTAATATTTTATCAGATCCCAACAAGCCTTTTACAAGCAATGTATCCCAAACCAACGTAATAGATGAAAGAAGGGCAAATGTGCCCTCCCATTCAGTCTGCACCTACTCCTACCTCTCCTCTTTGTCCTCCCTGTGTCTCCGAGAGCCACTCCCCCCCTCCTCCTTCTCCTTGTGTCGACGCCGCTCCTCCAGCCTGTCTCTGTCTTCGTCCCGATCCTTTTTGCTGCTCTCCCTGTGTCTGGTGGGTTTCTCCTGTGACAACAGACACAGACACACAAAAATACATAGAGTAAGTTGGCCACTCCACGGACAGTATCAAATGTAGGAATCCACAAACCATTTAGAAGCGTAAGGAGCTCAGAGTGTTTTCCCTAAATTTTGTTTTCATTTCCCAGTGAGATTAACAGTATGTAAGAAAAAAATGACTTTATTATTGTTTATATAAACTGTGCAATTGGCATCAATTCCCTTTTTTTAAACTTAATTCATTGTTTAGAATAAACTTAAATAATATTAACTTTTAGGCTGTTGTCAAAAATTTTATAGATTTACAGATTCCACTCCACTGCTTGTCTTTGTAAGCATACACCAACAAAGAACTGTGGCCCACCAAACCTGACCTCAGCCAAACATCCAGTACCACTGTAATAATTCAAGTATAATGTACGAGGTTTTGAAAAATCACAGGTCACAATCAGAGCAAATGATAGCAGTCAGGTGGGTTGTTTTTAAACAATTGCTTGCACATAATATTCTTCAAAAGTGTAGCTAAATTTGTGTGGATTTTGATTACTAGATAAAAAAAACTTCAACAAATATTATACCCAAAGCAGTTTTTGTTAACACCAGGAAATGATCAAGCCACAGGCTCTAAGCAATGACCTCTCATGTTGTTTACTTTCTTAGATTCAATGAAATTTGGTTATTAAGTTAACATTCCTATTTTTTAACATAGCAATCAATAAAGATTTTTTTTTTCAAATGGTACATTTCTAGCTTTTATATCACTTTGCACTGAGTTTCTTTTCTTTTTATGAACTATTAAAAAGGATAAACTAAAACCAACCTCTTTTCCTCCTTCTTTTTTAGCTCGACGTTCCTGTCTCAGACGTTCTCTGTCCTCCTTTTCAATTGAGTGAAAAGATAAATATGTATCATTTAGGTTAGCATTCGTATCGGTACATTTCATTTAAACTTATAAAACACTTCAGTCAAGGAGAAGTATTTTTTATGCATGTTGAAAACTAAATTTTTATTTCTTAAGTTCAATGCAAAATTTAATTTTCACAATTTTGACAGTAAGGAAAACTAAAGAGATTTTTATTTAATGTATAATGCTCTTGGTTTCTCTCTCTCATGCACTCCCCTCTCTCTCTATCTCTCTTTCCCTCTTTCTCTCTCTATTCCTCTCTGTCTCCCTCCTTCTCTCTCTCTCTCTCTTTCTGTTCCTCTCTATCTCTCTCCCTCTCTCTCCCCCTCTGTCTCTCTCTTTCTTTCCCTCTCTCTCTGACCAACCGTTACTATAACACAAGGATTCAACTGTTCATTCACCTGCGTCTTTATGGCTTTGAGAACTTTCTGTACATAATAATACAAGGTTGCTCTATAGACCACCATTGTCATAATAATACAGGGCGTGTTTTGTATTTCTTACAATAAATGAAATAGGAGAGTGCAATGTACACAAACATGTGTCTGAGATAAACAAAAACTACTCTGCCTTAACTCAGTCAAAGACAGGTGAGATTCAACTGAACAAACCAGTTAGCCTTTGCTGTGAATTAAAAATCTTTCCATCTAAAAAAATAAAACAACTAGAAATACTCTTCTTAATGAACCGAGGAATGTATGAAGATGAGAGGCCGAGAGAATATGATGTGTATGTGGATTGTTGGTTGCAAAGGCTATCATAGGTGATGCCAACTGGATCGTTATTTTTACATTGAACCTTTTTTACGCAAAGCAGCATAGGATAAAATCCACAAATATATCTTTACTGAAATCTTACCCGGTGACTTTTTTTTTTAAAGTAAATATTATACATTTATAGAAAATTGACATCATGGTATAATAACCACAAAAATCCCCGATAACTTCCCAAGTTAAGTTGTAAACCAAACAAATAACGCTTTACTTAGCTAATAAATGCAAATGGGATATAATGGGGTATGAGCTGTGAACTTGCTGAGTTACCAAACTACCCAACAGACAGCATTAAAAGTACATGTATTTTACCTGTATAACAGTGATGGTAAAAAAAAACATAAAGATACATAAATGAATAACACAGGTGAGAACAAGAGAGAATTTTTTTTTAAAGAAGCCAATGAGGTAGAAAGTGAATGGAACACGAGGTAAAAAAATTATTAGAACAAATAGTATGGTCCATACATCACCAATTCCAGGAAGCTGCGAGTTAGATAAGGATGTAAGAAAAGGTCTACTCAATAAACTTCCTTGACACTACACATCTTAGCAGCTAGAAGCAACAGTACAATAAGGAATGATACAATAATGATGGAGTATTTAAAAGCATTTCACTGTGACAAGCCTGCCATTCAAACTTATAGCATCATTATAAAGGAAGATTACATATCCAGTAGAAAATGTAAAGATGGGTAAAGAGAGGAGGAGATATACGGCTGTTCTGCCAGACTTGGAGATAAATATGCAATTGAACCAAAGTCACACCGTACTCTTAGCCACTCTGTGAAATAAATCTACTTCTGGTGGCATAAATCTACTCTAGGGATCTGCCACCCTGATAAAAAGTCTATTGTTGGGGCTGCCACCCTAGCATTGCCAAAAAAATCTACTCTTGGCGATTATCTGTTTTCTCAGTTTACTATTTTCAGAAATTACTAAATACGTAGATCAAGATAAGAAACTGCCAAGGGGGCTTACAGGAGCTCATGGCTGTCCATTTACTCACACTGATGTGATAAGGGAATTGTTATGGATCTGTAAAACCATGAAGATTCTAATTAAAAACTGCTAAAGAGTTTACAGAAATAAAAGTCAAGGCTGCTTCCTTATTCACACATAGGTAATAAGGGGCATTTAAACAGATTTTTAATATAGGCCTAAGACAATTTAGATAAAGACAGGAAACTGCTGAGGGGTTGTAACTGAAATTCATGGTTGTTTGTTTATTCACTCAAGTCAAACTTGTGTAAGAAAGGGTTTTTTAAAAAGATTTGCAAAGTTCTTATTATGATTCTGATGATTTTGATCAATGTGCACTACTGGAGGAATTCACGAGGATACCTCATTCTGAATATCAATATCTTATAACAAGGCTTGAGTGATACTTGATTCATTTGGTCAAGATGCCATCAGCCATCTTACTTTTCCGTAAGAAGAGCATGCATCAAAAAGAAACAATAAATTTAAGAAAAGAAAAAGTTCTGATTTGGTCTAGTTTGCTGATTTCTTCACATCTGTCCTCCTCAATAAGACTCCATAACTGACAAGGTCTTCTCGTTATACTCGTAAAAGTTTGGAGAAATTGAAAACATAAATAAATAAAGAGTATAAAATTTAAAATTATTCAGATGTACCAGATAGCATATTTCTATAAGTAAAAAATACAAAAATCCAAGCAACCAGCTACAAACAAAATTTTGAGAATGGCTAGATGAGACACAAGCGATAAAGTGCGCAGTTTTTAAGTACCAGTAAAAAGAAAAAATAATACATATTCTACAGACTTTTTGCTTTATTTCATTGTTTGCATGTACTGTTCCTAGATGAAATGATTTTGATCCAAAATAATATTATGATTCGGGAATTATATAATTTATTTAAAAAAAAACAATATCAAGTTTTCCTCTATTTTTAAATTACCAAAGATTTATCCAACGCTGTTTTTTCCTAATCTATTGAAAGATCTTTCTATGAATTTATTGCAAAATACGTGGCTGCCTGAAGTATCAGAAGGCCACTGCACTGCAGAGATTCAAAGAACCTATCTCGTGACAAAAATTTACAAAGATCCATTATCAGATCCGAATTTTTTTATAGATTAGCCAATTATTCTAATTGAAAGTAACACTTCAATGGCATCCTGATATTTTTTTGTTAAAGCTGATCCTACATGAAAGTATGGTTAGTCTTTTGTCTAATGGGGAACATGCATACAGCCAAGCTAATGAAGGCTGAGTAAAGAATGAGAGAACTGAATGATCCCTGAAGAGACGCACCTCTGATAGCTTGACGTGGTCTGGAGAGTCGCCCCTGTCTTTGTGAGATCTGCTCCTCTGGCGCTCCTGCAGGCGTGGCAGCACGTGTGATCAGGGTATAAATCAGTTACAAAGGAAAAAGGAAAAAGACAAAGGCTTTCCGTCATTTTAATTAAGGACAGAAAAAAAATTAAAGCAACTAACTTGAATTGTAGATTGAACTCATTCAACTATTGACAGAAAATGTAAGGCCCTCACATTTTAATAATAATAATAATCAAAATAAGTTTATTTTTATAGCACATCTCTTCTAGAAAGGGAGCTCAATGTAAGTTTAATAGAATGGTGCATATAACATTCAAAGCATAATATTGAATTTGAGCATTACTATGATTTTGTAGAAAATTGTAAAAAATAATACCACACCAAACAAAGTGACAGAACAAGAAATTAGAAGAGACATGATGGAGTAATACGGAAGAAAGACCCAAGACGAAGTAGGAAAGAAGAGCTTGCCATAATCAAATAATAAAAATTAGGACGAATCGACCCAATTAGAGCTGTCACCTTATCACCGTCTCTCTTCCTATGGTCCGACCCATTTACTTCCTCTCTATGCCTGCGGTGGGCACCTAGAGATTTAAAATGAATGGAGAAAGATTATCATCATAGTCAAATGACAGAGGATATTAGCCTTATGCGCTAACACCATAACAATTTAATTACATAACCAGTTACTTAATATGATTTTTCTCTTTTCATTGGCAGTTTGGAAAATACAAGGGTAATTTTATATGTAAACACATAGAAAATTGTAAAAAGGTAAAAAATGTTACTTTCCTTTGCCGTAATTATTTCTTTAACTTAAGTTTGTGTTGTTTGATGCACTTTTTTAATTTTTAAAAGGATCACTTTTTGTTGATTTACCCTTAGAGACTGAGGGCAGTGGAACTCCAATACAATAAACTGGGACTCAAAGAATATACTATGTTCAATGAACAGATAAAAATCCGTGATTTTTTTTTCTCCTTTGTCTTCATTAAACTATCTTGGATCCAACAAAATCATCTCAGAAGCACCCTTAAATTAGACAGAAGACTGTCAAGCAAGATAGGTGATAAAAGAGTGCAGTTTTTGTGGGTGGCTAAACTGTCCACAATCGTGTAATGGAGTTATGGTATTGGCAGTTATGAGAATACTGGCTTTTACGAACCATGTATCCCACAAACTATTGAAAATTAATGAGCAAGTTTGTTGAGTCCGAGTTGTACTGTAAATCAACCTATTTATATCTCAAAATAAAAAATTTTGACAATTACATGCTTTTTGCTTCCAGCCACACAAATAATCAAGGGGGTCTAAGTTTCAGAAAGAGGTAAAATCTAAAAAAACAAAAATGATTATTACTTGTCAACTTTTAAAGTTTTCCAGGACCATAATCAAATTTTCTTTGTTTCGACCCGTTATTTTTTTTAATCACCTTCTTCATCTTTTCTTTTCTTGCGCAGCATGTCATCCTTTGAGCCCTGAAAGATAAAGAAATAAATAAATAATCAAGGAAACTCAATGCAATCTTTACGGTCCTTAAACATGTCAGCTTACTCCTGATTTTAAAAAAACAAAAACTGTCAGCTCAAATTACTTACTCTAGGAAAGAAAAACTCATGAAGAAGAACAGGAATTCACAGAGCAACGGATTTGTCCAAATTTAAATAAAATAGAAAAGGAGTCGATGTAAAATTCATGTACTTCTTACCCCGCTTATCAAACTGGGACTCAAAGAATATACTGTGTTAAACGAACCAATAAACATCTCTGATTTGTTTCTCCTTTGTCTTCATTAAACTATCTTGGATCCAACAAAATTATGTCATAATCACCCTTGGATCATACAAACCTGAGGTGCCACAAAGCTTACAAAGCTGCTCACCAGTCACTCCAAATCCAGTTTCAAAATTAGAAGACCAAAGATTTGCCAGGCTGGCACTAAAGAATAACACTTCTCCCATAGGCCAGGACCAACATTATGTTATTGTTGAGTTGGTTTTTGACGTCCAACATCAGCACAATATAGGCTATATCGTGGACGCACCCCAAGACTAGCGTCTGACAATTTTATGTGCTGCCACACACGAGACAGGGCGGGGATACCATGACTCCTGTTTCAGCCGGTCACATTAAACTGACACCCAACCAGTAGGGAGTGCAATCGCCGGGACTCGAACCTGGACCTTTTGCATCGGAAGCCGATGTTCTACCCCAGGACCCCGGCGCCCCCTCCAACATTATGTAGTGTAGTGTGCAGTAAGGGGATGGGTCCCGATGAAAATTAATAAGCAGAGAGGGGAGGGAAAGAGGAGTGGCAGCTGACGGAAGACCGTCAAGCAAGATAGGTGATGAAACAGTGTAGGCCTCCAGTTGAAACCCTGAGATGTGTGTATGTGTGTGTTTGTGGGTGGCTAAACTGTCCACAATCGTGTAATGGAGTTATGGTATTGGCAGTTATGAGAATACTGGCTTTTACGAACCATGTATCCCACAAACTATTGAAAATTAATGAGCAAGTTTGTTGAGTCCGAGTTGTACTGTAAATCAACCTATTTATATCTCAAAATAAAAAATTTTGACAATTACATGCTTTTTGCTTCCAGCCACACAAATAATCAAGGGGGTCTAAGTTTCAGAAAGAGGTAAAATCTAAAAAAACAAAAATGATTATTACTTGTCAACTTTTAAAGTTTAACCCCAGTG
>RQTK01000184.1:641901-666634 GCA_003991915.1 Elysia chlorotica
TTATTATTATTATTATTATTATTATTATTATTATTATTATTATTATTATTATTATTATTATTATTATTATTATTTAACATATGATTATCTGTATCTGACTTGATTCAGTTTTATCTAAAATATATTTTTCTCCTAAAATGTAGAGTAAAGTTTCTCAAGATTTTCAGTTTAATGCAAGTCTTCTATTTATGACGTATTGGTCAAGGTTCTATTGGTCTAATAGTTTGAGAGCTACAGATTAAAAAGGAAGAAATTACTTCACACAGTCTTTACCACAAATGGCACAAAAACTTTTTTTTTATCAGTGATGACAAGGTTGGAATAGGCAGCAGCAGAGAATATTCGGTCCACAGGAGTTGGTGTGATTAGTAGCGCATACACACATTAAACTGTTACAACGCTACAGTCTGTTCCTAACGGTGCATTTGTGCACGTGTTTTTTCAAAAGTATCGTTCTTTTTTATAATATTGTCAACAAAATAAAGATGAAATATTCTGCCCATGGGTCATGAATTTATGGGGTTTTGTTTAAGGTGGTATATTTCACGCTATGCATTTGTCTGTCATCTTGAAAATATGATGATCCTTGAAAAGGGCAGTTTGAGTGTTATTTGATTCAGTATATTATTATCTAATCAGAGATATACATTAAATTGTATTTTCCAATTTTTGAGATAGGACATAATTATTACACTTAATTTATTTGAAAAAATTACACGTAAATGATTTACTGACTTGAATGTTGGACTTTGTACTTTCCCCTTTTTCTTCTTTTTAATTTTTGCAACTTGATCAAAATTCGAGGAGACAACATATTGAAAGGGCCTAAGATATGTACTGAACTTCTATATCATGTTTGTTTTTTTAATTTGTCCATAAAAAGATAACTTTTTAAAGAAAAGTGGAAAGTCTTTTGTAGTTAGTATACTGGTCAAACATACAACCGAAATTGATTTCTTGCTATGTACTTGCAATGCATTATATTTAATGAGGGTGTAATATAATTATAATATTATGATATATCATTTCTTTCCCCGAAAAGCTTAAAGAAATGGAAGAGAGAAGAAAAAAAAGAAAAACAAACACCTGTCAAACAAAATGTTGACACATACCTCTAGAAAAGTGGTGGCTAAAATTTACGTTACAACAAAAAAAAAAAACAAGGGCAGAGCAATCTATATTGGGTGGTTAGTTGAAAGATCTGAGTGCAGAATTAATCACAAACGCATACCTTCATTGAATATCTCTGATATTTGAGTATACAAACTGAAGTTACAAGATTCCACTGCTGCTGCCTACAAAGTGTTCTGTAACAAGAATTAAATCAGTTCCTAAGACGTGATCATGAATCCCAATCATTCATTCTTTGCGTTCTAGGCAACTTCAAATCATTTTTTTTAAGGAAAAAAAAAAGGTTTGTTCAAACTTAAATATCATCTGCTCCTTGATTAAAGCCCTGTAAGGAAAACTGCCCAGAAAATATAGTAAAAGCTTCTTTCATTCAGAGGGCAGTGTTCAGAGTTGTATTCGTAACCCGCAGATAGTTTTATCAATAAAGTTAAATTATTGCGTTCCTACAAAGGATTTCTAGTTCTTTATTTTGTCAAGGTTGATTAAATAGTGTGTCTGAGTCAATGTGAATTATAATTATTCAACTATTGACCTACAACAGGGCATAAAGAGAGAGAGAGAGAGAGAGAGAGAGAGACAAAGAGACAGAGAAAGTCAGACAGGCTGATATAAAATCAAAATGAGAAAAAAGGATTCTCTCAATTGATCCATGGGCTTTTAGTTGTATCAATAATAAATTCTATTAGAAAATAAACAGCTTTGCTATACAAGCATAATAAACTTAATAATAGCAGTTTCCATGACTTTTTTGGTTTTGTCTTGCAGAGATGAAAGCAGAGACAACTTATCAATTTCTAACAATGCATAATGTTGTGCTTATTGTATATCTGTAATGCTTTCACTGCACGATGAATTCAAATAGAAGCTGCAGTGTCAACAACCGTTTCAGGTCTTCTATCAGCTCTGAACATTTATTCTATTGAGTTCTGATTCTCTCCAATGCTCAGGTTTTTTAGTATTTTGCTATTCTTTATTTGCAGGCTACATTGCTTGGTTACCTTCAGGGCCTGATTAAGTTCCTCTGATGTCCAGGTGTCGTCTTTTCTCCTTCTCTGCTAACCATAATAAACAGGAAAAAATACATTGTCATTTTTACAAACGAGTAAAATATTTTTTCAAATAAAATTTCAAAACTGTGATAACTTTAACATTTGGTAATGGACTGTCTAGTGATATTTAGCCTACAGATCATTCTAGATCTAGGCCCATCTAAATTTGTTCTCTCCTCGTTTCTTTGTGATGAAGTGATTAAACATACATATATTATTGACCAAACCATTAGACAAAATGTTAAAAACACATGTTATATTTTTTTTTTAATACACAAAAAGGTTTCTCCTGAAATTATCTAGAATCTAGATCTAGATCTCGTGGAACTGCAAATTGTACAGGCTTTTTATCACAATTCCTTCGTACAAACATGAAGAATGGGTTTATTTGAAACTTTGTGTACGTCCAAAATATACATTTAGACTTACAGACTCTATTGGCATCATAAATTTCTTCCTGCCACCAATGTGGGTGTGTAGTGTCGGTTGCAACGATGTAGGCTTAGATTATCTGTTTACAATCACCAACGTCGCCATGTTTCAACAATGGTATGCACAAAAGTAGGGTTGGAAAGTAAAAGATCAATGTCGTTATTTGTGAGACCTTCCGGTTACACGATTTTGATGGGGATCAAGACGTCCAAAATGTTTTTTGTCCAAAAATTTTTCGGGCGCTTTGTGGGGATCATTTTGGGGGAGTTATACAATAGTGCATGATTGCTCAATGGTTTGATTTGCTATTTTTCCTCGTAATTAAATAGGGGAAGCAATTTGAACATGTTTCGTAAAATAGTAAAGGAAATCAGTGGCCAGCACATCGTTGAGACATTTAGAACAATATTTCCCAAAGAATGTATGACAAAAATGGCCATAACTATGTCTATGTTACTGTGTCTCAAAAAAATTAAAACGCTGAATATTATTTTAAGTATAAAATTCAGTATTATAAATTTTGGGAACAAAATAATATATTCTATTGAAGCTTGAGTCGAGGATAAAATTATAAATCTGAAAAATACATGTATAAGCATGTATAGGTTCCGGAGGCCTACAAGTGAAACCCTCCAACCTTTGTTTCTTTGCGACTCTCTCAGCTTTCTATAAACTATGACAAAAAAGTGTTTGTTTCCTTGTTGTTTTGTTTTTGTTGCTCTTAAATTGTTTTTGTTTTGTTTTGTTTGGATGAACTTCTGTAAGGAGCGTCATCCTTCAAAATGTAAAGATTGACACGATTTTTTTTCTCTTCCACTCTCCTCCTCCTCCTCCTCCTCTCTCTCTCTCTCTCTCTCTCTCTCTCTCTCTCTCTCTCTCTCTCTCTGTCTTACCGTTGTGTTTGGTGTCTTTGCATAATTTTTTTTTTATGTTACTCACTTATATCATTCTTGTTTAAGCGTTGGACAGGGACTAGTTCTTCAGTGTCCTTCTTACCCGTGACATTTAGACATTTTGTTATGTTACTCACTTCTTTACATTTTATCCACCCTGCAACCTCAAGGTGCCTCAGAGGAGACCAAACAGGAATCCTCCACATCTCAGCAAGAGGAGAAGGAGAAGGAGCCTGAGGAAGTCGCAGAAGAGAAGAGGCCAAAGCTTCCTCCAGGTGTTGCCCAAATGCCAGGCCTGGGTGCTCTCGGTGGGAAGAGCCTCCTGCAGGAGATGGAGCTGAAGCAGAAGAAAAGAATGTCCCATAAACCCGTCTCCCCTGGAGAGGTAGGTGTTTGAAGAAGTTAATGAGACAATGCAAATTAGTTCATCATCATCATCATCATCATCATCATCATCATCATCATCATCATCATCATCATCATCATCATCATCATCATCATCATCATCAATTATCATCATCATCATCATCATCATCATCATCATCATCATCATCATCATCATCATCATCATCATCATCATCATCATCAATCATCATCATCATCATCATCATCATCATCATCATCATCATCATCATCATCATCATCATCATCATCATGTAGGTTTGTCCATTGTGTCAAAAACCTCCAACAACATCTGAAATATGGAAATGTAGATGTTATTAATTTTAGTGACTATTGAGTAATAAGCTGTTGTTTATTTGGTGACATTTGGTTCATAATGTTTCTGTTTCTTTGGCAACTTGCTTCTTTTTCATGGAAATATACAGTTTGATGAAACATTTTTTTCTTTCTAGGAGCAGAAAGAGATGGTAGCCCCAACAGTCAAGCCGTCTTCAGAGACCAATAACAATGTGCAAAACCAAGCATCAGAAAAAGCTGCACCTGCCTCACCCACACTCAAACCTTCACCCAAACCCACACCGAAAACAACGACAGATGCACCTGCAGCCTCACTCACTGTCACACCTCCATCTGCAACCTCAGCATCATCTTCAGCTGAAGAAGTAGCAGACACGCCCGCAGTTACATCTCCATCTGCAAGCTCAGCTTCAGTTACATCTACTACACCTACTGAAACATCTACTGATGCTGCCCCTTCAACAGCATCCACAAATCACCATCATCATAATAATTATTATTATTACTACTACTACTACTACTATTATTATTATTATTATTATTATTATTATTATTATTATTATTATTATTATTGTTGTTACAATCTACTGTTATTTGAGGGCGGTACTGGTGATGTTGATAAAAAAACATTTTGACATGTGTAGTGGACTCATTTAATGCTGCTTGTTCCAAGCCTTTCTGGTATACAAATCTTGTTTATTTTGGAGTGCACTGCCCATAGCAGCCATATTGTTTGTTTGGGAAATGAAAGTGAACTCTTTGTTTAGAAGCGTGCCTAACAGCTTTTGAAGTATATCTAGACCTAGATGTTGTTTGATGTGTACAATAAAATTGCGCCTAAGTCTAAGTTTGCGATATAGATCACATGTTGAACCTTATTTTAGTTTAAACAATATTTAATAATAGATCTAGATTAGATTAGTACAAACCTGTTGCTGGGGTTGTGATGTGTGAACTTCGCTATGCCCATTCATATAAAAATCAAGTGGTCTTGAGAAAAATCTAGATTATATCTAGGCTAATCTACATCTAGATCTAATAGATTTCAAGTTCCATAACCAGCTGTTGGCCTAGAAGATCTAGAGCTACATTCGTATAAACTGAATTTAAATTATCTCCTTGCAATCTTCTAGAATCTAGAATCATGCCACCCAAAGAACGTAAAATTGCATTCATGGGATTCAGATCAGTGGGTAAGTAAAAATTGTAGGCTAGAACTAGAAGATCTTATAAATCTCAAGGACTCTAGATCAAGATACATAAGTAATTTTATGCTTGTCACATGAGTTCAGAAATCTTGGATCGTAACTTTATTTTGCTATCCGGTCTATAGAAAATCAGGAAGTGGCTATTTGTCCCTTAACGTAGTGAAAAGGCTATTCCTCCGTCAGTCAGACAAAAAAGTTTTGTTATTTCTCCGGCTGCCAGAAAGGAAGTCTGTTGATTTGCTTGGTTGCCACAGCAGTAGTAGTAGTAGTAGTTGCGAAATAATAAAACCACTTACCTTACATGTCCTGCCTAGTCGCCTTTGAGATGGATAGTGTATGAAATCATCTCTCTATATAAATAGGCCGTTGCTACTCATCTCTCATTCCGAAATTTTTAGTACCGTTGCTACTCATCTCTCATTCCGATATTTTTAGTACCGAGGCTACTCGCTTCGGAATGAGAAATGATTAGTACCGAGGCCGTTTGCTTCGGAATGAGAAATGATAAGTACCGAGGCTATTAGTTTCGGAATGCGATGTAATAATTAGAACCGATACTATTTGTTTTGGAGGCGACATGATAAGTACCGGTGCTGTTTGTTTCGGCGCGTTAACCACTCAGCCAATTGTGCTCCTAGACACTGCAAATTCGGTAACGGGAATTACCAAAAGCGGCGAAATGCTACACCTTTCTTATGGTTTATATTATACGCAGTCAAGGCATCAATTTTCAACCCGTAGTTGACGTGTGCCAAAAGCTGGGTTTTTCCATGAATCCCGTGCATGACACGTCTTTGGCATGTCTCTGATGTCTGTGCAATGCCGCCGTCACCGGATGCGTATGGTGGGTCAGATATTAATGAACCAGGCATCTGATTTAAAATCTGAAAACAGATTCGTGTTACTCGACCAAAAATTAACAATGTCCACGCGTATCCTATTGATTCTGAGCATTTTATTATTTTTTATGTGTTATTTTTGTCATAAAATTTTGTTTGATCACTTAAGCCTAGGCTTTATTATAGAAAACTGGGACACTTCAACATTGTAATATAATTCGTTTAAAAGATAGATAGGGCTTATGGAACAATGTAATTTATTTTCCAGACCTTTGGTTTGTTGTACACATGTACTAAAACAAGAACTGAACCTAGAAGTAGAAATGTCATTCAATCTTTGATATCCGATATTGGTTAAGTGTTTTTTTGTGTGTTTGTTACCAACACCTTAATAACGTAAATTCTTAGCATGTGTGTGCTTATGTGATCCGAAACACCATCAGTTTACGTCAATGGACATGTCCTTATCAACAAAAATGTCCTTTTGTTGTGCATATAAATGATCATTATAAGAGTACACTGTTGAAAAAAATGTCCAGATCAACCATCCACTAAACCAGGAGTTTTAAGTTTTCTACGTGTAGCGGTGGCATGATTCAACCGGAAGCTAGAACCGATCGCTATAATAACTGATATGTACCACCAGGCTCACGGCAACTGAGAAAATCATCATAGAACAAATGCGTGTATGCGAGCTTGTAGCTGTGTGTGTGTGTGTGTGAGTATAATGGGGAAAAGAGAGTGAAGGGAGGTAAAAGAAAAAGTTCACGTTTTTCTATCGACATATGCTTAAATACTTCTTGGTTAAACTTAATATTTGTTTCTACAGTACACATGTAAAGAGTCATCATTCATATTAATGTAATGTTTACTGTTTCTCCAAAAAATTTGTATCGTTTTTAGTTTTTGTGTAACCATGTTCAGTTTATTATTTATAATTATGTGTAATACTTGTTCAGTAACATGTCCTAGTAGATTTTCCATCAAGGGTACAAATAAAGATATATCTTATCTTATCTAAATTCCATTTTTTTAAGTGTAGTTTCATCAACAGAACACTCAGCTATTTAAAATTTGATAATTTTTGTCTCCTTGGCTCAATCGTATGCTTGTTTATAAATGTGTAGTATTTATTTTATCAATCTATCATTTAGAGAGTAACTTTGTGTAAATACAGTTTAACATCTCAGTATCAAGGCTATCTCTTTCTTATGTACTTTCACACCCTTTTTTTTATTTTTATATTTATTTATTTTAATTTCTTAGATTATTTATTGATCTTTTTTTCACATTCTTCAAGTAAAATACAAATGTTACTAGTTTGTCTTTTTTTATCTTATTTTTGTATGTGTATTTAATGAAGGCTTATTAGTGATTTGTATTGTTTTGTAATTAATTTTTCTAAATTTAACCCAAATATGTTGTGCCATGTGCATTGTACTCTGAGCTCTACTGTTCCACTAAAATGTAATCATCCCTTTCTCTGCGTTCAGCATTCACCACTGAGTGTCGAGTGAACGGCCAGGACTACCTGCTGCACAGTGTGGACACAGCGGGCCAGGACGAGTACTCCGTCATCCCACAGAGCTACTTCATCAACATCAACGGATACGTGCTGGTCTACTCCGTCAACTCACAGAAAAGGTGACCACACAGACAAAGCTTTGCTTGCACTATCTCCATCATGTGCATAATTATATGCTAGCTAGTTAAAGCTCAGTTTGTAAAAAAAGTGCATGATTTCTAGTCAGGACTGAGGAGGTCTGGGTTTAAACCTCATCAGGCATTCTTGTTTCTTTTTGATTTTGTGGTCAGTGTCAGTATTTTTAACTCAGGCTTGACGAGGCAGAATTCTTTGTATACTCCAGCTGTGTCCCTGGTGAGAAAAGAAATTAAGAAAAATAAATGTAGTAATTTTGGAGGGAGTGTGTAGCAGAATGAGCAGGTGTTATTTACGTGAAGGGAAAAAAAATAATTTGTTTAATCTGCATGACAGGTTGTCCAAGCACGTTTTTTACTTCACTTACCTTGGGTTGGTTGCCAATGAAAGCAATAAGTTCCCTGCAGCATTGAACCATAAATGTACTATTTCTGTCTATACATGGGATTAGACTAAGTGCAAAAATGTTCCACCCTAGTTATAGCTGAAATAAATCTAAACATATTTTTCCTACTTATAATTCAAACTGTTCCTTCCCTCCCATTCAGCTTTGAGGTCGTCAAGCATGTCTATGACAAAATTATCGACATGAAAGGGAGAATGACGTGAGTATACCAAGTCAATAGGAATTTAGCCATTGCATACATTGTTTGTTTCTAGTAGGTTATTCCATTCAATGGAAGAAGAACATGCAAATACATGCTTGGATTTTACTAGAGATATTTTTGTTTACACAGGTTATTTGAAAGTTTTTTTACCTTGAATAAAATAAGTATGTCTATCGAAATTGGACTGTTGCAATAATTGTGCACTCTTTAAGCTACTAGTAAAACCAAGTTTAAGCATAAACAAACATTTGTCAATTAACGTACATAGAGTCAGGAGTTCATGAAATGTTCTTACTTATCGTAATGTTTTTTACAGGGTGCCTATTGTATTGGTTGGCAACAAAAAAGACCTTCGCTTTGAGAGGTTAGTTAAATTCCTCAATATAGCCTTCATTTAACATGTTGGTTTTTTTGTTAACTTAAAAGTACATAAATGTAGCATAATATATAATAAATGTCCATAATATAGACTATATAGTGCTGGCGTTGGTTGTTAAACCAACTAAACTACTAACTCGCAGAGGATTTTAATAACCATTTTTGCAGTCATCTGGTTTGTCAAATAAATTTTAACAGCATATTAATTTTTTAATGACCGTGGGGAAATTCTTAGAAAAAAATCATTGATCACTTTGGAAGCGTACAATGAGGCTTTAAATATTATTTCTTGTTTTGTTTTTGTTTTTTTTTTGGGGGGGAGAGGGGGGGGGGGTTCTTTTCACCCCGATTTGGCTGCAGGGTGTGTTACTTTTATTAACCTGGATGTTTATTTTGATGGTTTGACTGGTTTGAGGTACTTTCTATAATAATCTTTAGTTTGTACTTAGATCGATGTCCTGGCAATCCACTTTTGAAATATGCTTTGTGAAGTTTATAGTGTGGTTAGAAGCATCTAGTGCACTATACGCAATTGGAAAAATGTTAACTCTATAATTTCTAAAACATTTATTTGAAATTGAAAAATATTTATATTGTAGTTTTAGTATGTATAAAGAGCTTTATATAAAAACTTATATCAACCAGTTGTGCCCGATTCACACTGATTGCCCCACACTTTATTTCATACTTTAAATTTGCTTCCTAAGGTGGCTTCTCTCTCTTTCTATCATCCCCTCACACAATCTTTATGGAAAAGAAATATTAGAGATGCTTCTTAATCATTCATGTCTAATCAATTTGACCCTGTCACGCAAACTTAAAACTCGATGTAATAAAGCTATGATAAAGGTGGATTGCTTGGACTGTAGCAGTTTTATTAACACACTGGTGATTGGTTTATTTTGCTGTTCTGGTTTGGGTTTCTTTCAACTATTTCTGCATTGTTCTTGATATCGTTTCGCTTTAGTTGACAAGTTTCATTTTTTTTATCTACTGATACAACTCTTGCTTTGAATGTATTAATATGTAATTATATATTCCACAATATTTTTGCAGCAGTTACGAAAATTTCGATTATGCTCAGACCCCGTATCATAGTTACCCACGGTATTCTTTAGTTTTCTCTCTGTGTAAACATGTGCATAACTCCTACATTTTGAACTATTTTCTAACTTTGTGACTAAGATTTTATAAATATCAATTCAGCTATTGACATTGTTCTTGGTGCCTAACCTTTATGGACGTAAAATGGTCACATAATGAACAGTGTGCTCTGTTCTATTTCATGATTGAGTTTAGATATACAGGTATGGAACAAATTCCCAATCGTATAGCAAATAGAAATGTTCATTTGCATTATCAAATTCAATGTGAGTACTTTGTGAAACCTGGGGAGAAAAGCTTGGATAGCTTAATCTGATGCGCAAGATAAAAATGTATTGTGGGACGATGGTGAGCAAAACCAAACTAAAAACAACAAACCAACCTGACTTTGAGCATCCAATAGACACAAAAGATAATGGCTGACATGTGCTAGATCTATGCAATACAAAAAAATTCTTCTCGTTAAAGTATTCTTACCAGTGAGTGGTCTTTTAATCTCTTGAATTATATTTTACAACAGACACATAAGAGTGAAAAAAAAGTTGCTTTCATCATATCATTATGACTCAGTATTTGCAAACCATTTTTCTGCCGATGTAAATTAAAACAAGCTCTAGGATTTTTGGTTAGCTCAGTGATGCAAGATTTACATCAATTTGTGGATTTTTTAGGTTTTTTTTTAAGTTGAAAACTCTATCAAGCAGTTATGTTTTGTGATGCAGTATAGATTTCAGTAAATGTCTATCAAGCAGTTATGTTTTGTGATGCAGTATAGGTTTCAGTAAATGTCTATCAAGCAGTTATGTTTTGAGATGCAGTATAGGTTTCAGTAAATGTCTATCAAGCAGTTATGTTTTGAGATGCAGTATACTAGACAGCCTCATGTGAAAACGTCTCAGTAACAAAAAATAAACTAATATCAGCCACAGAGGGGGCTGGTTGGTTTTATGTTATAAATACTGACACTTTAGGGTTTGCATATATGATTTTTTTTATTTAACCTTTGCCTATTGTTAAAGTGAATGTTTTTTGTGTCTGCTAACAAACCTTTTTTTCTTTGATTATATCTCTATGTTTAAACCCTTGTGAATTTTTAACATTTTTACATTGAATGGTTTACAGTATTCTTTAGTATATCAAGATACGTATTACATTTACCGCATCATACTCAAACTGTTTATCTTTAAGCCATTCACTTTTTACATCAGTTGGTCTCCCTTTCATAAGGTTCTTTAAAACTTCTTTTTTTTTCTCTTCAAGACCATGATTTCTTTCTTTGCTAACAACATTATTATATGACTATAACAAGTTACTAATTTATTTTGTATTTTACCTTATCCTATTCAATCAACACACCTAATATTTTGTGATTGTTTATACAGGTTTAATCTGTGCCTTTTCTATGTATACAATAGTTTTATTGCTATATTTTTTTTGGAAACTTTTATCCTTTTTTCTTAGTGCTTCTTTTTTACAAGCAAGGCTTACCTGTTACGTCACTTTGTATCCCTGTCATTATATAGTTAATAACTATATGGTTAGTCATGTTGCTCCATTTACTAAACACACAGTCGTAGGTACCAGAAAAGCATTTTTTTTTTTTTAGTCCTTTGTTTTTAAGTTCAAGCTGGTGACTGATTTATATACATTATTAGTCATGTTCCAACATTCAAATCATCTGCACTTGGTACTAATGTTAATTCTCCTCTTGTGTGCGTTTCCCAGGGTGATCTCTGAGGAGGAAGGCAGGCGCCTGGCCGAGTCTTGGAAGGTTCCGTTCCTCGAGGCATCAGCCAAAGAGCACCCGGTGAGCACAGGCCTTTTACACTCAGCGTTTACTGTAGAAAGCTGGGAATTTTTAGAATTTCTTCTTCCTCTTCCGGGCTCATTTATAATAATGTAAACCTGAGTGTGGCTCGACTTTTTGAGCACAGTTAAGAAATGAATTTTGCACAGTAAGCAAGATTAAGAATTCTTCTATATTTTGATGAGCTGTTTAAATCTGTAGGTTAAATAGTGTAAAATATTGAGAAATGAAGATCAACACAAGTATCTTGCTTAAACGATTATATAGCAGTACATTGTCGGATTTCAACGGTAATACAGTATCTCAGGTTTTCTAGACACTTATCATGATCATCAATTTCTCGAATTTTTAGCAGCCGCGAATGACCAGCTGGGTGCTCTGTTCACTTTTATTTTTATTCCCTCTCTTCCCTTACCGGTCTGACTATAAAAGTTTGTCCTATGGTTGTTAATTTTTAGCAGTCGTGAATGACCAGCTGGGTGCTCTGTTCACTTTTATTTTTATTCCCTCTCTTCCCTGACCAGTCTCACTATAAAAGTTTGTCCTATTGTTGTTTTTATTCCCTCTCTTCCCTGACCAGTCTCACTATAAAAGTTTGTCCTATGGTTGTTTTTATTCCCTCTCTTCCCTTACCGGTCTGACTATAAAAGTTTGTCCTGTTTTTATTTCCTCTCTTCCCTTACCAGTCTCTCTATAAAATGTTTGTCCTGTTGTTATCCTCTCTTCCCTTACCAGTCTCACTATAAAAGTTTGTCCTATTGTTGTTTTTATTCCCTCTCTTCCCTGACCAGTCTCACTATAAAAGTTTGTCCTATGGTTGTTTTTATTCCCTCTCTTCCCTTACCAGTCTCACTATAAAAGTTTGTCCTATGGTTGTTTTTATTCCCTCTCTTCCCTTACCAGTCTCTCTATAAAAGTTTTCCTATGGTTGTTTTTATTCCGTCTCTTCCCTACCAGTCTCACTATAAAAGTTTGTCCTATGGTTGTTTTTATTCCCTCTCTTCCCTGACCAGTCTCACTATAAAAGTTTGTCCTATGGTTGTTTTTATTCCCTCTCTTCCCTTACCAGTCTCTCTATAAAAGTTTGTCCTATGGTTGTTTTTATTCCCTCTCTTCCCTTACCAGTCTCTCTATAAAAGTTTGTTCTATTGTTGTTTTTATTCCGTCTCTTCCCTGACCAGTCTCACTATAAAAGTTTGTCCTATTGTTGTTTTTATTCCGTCTCTTCCCTGACCAGTCTCACTATAAAAGTTTGTCCTATTGTTGTTTTTATTCCCTCTCTTCCCTTACCAGTCTCTCTATAAAATGTTTGTCCTATGGTTGTTTTTATTCCCTCTCTTCCCTTACCGGTCTGACTATAAAAGTTTGTCCTGTTTTTATTTCCTCTCTTCCCTTACCAGTCTCTCTATAAAATGTTTGTCCTATTGTTGTTTTTATTCCGTCTCTTCCCTTACCAGTCTCACTATAAAAGTTTGTCCTATTGTTGTTTTTATTCCCTCTCTTCCCTGACCAGTCTGTGAAAGACGTGTTTGAGACGGCCATCAACACAATGACCCTGAAGGAGAATGGCGACTCTGGAGAGAAGAGTGGATGTGTTCTCTCATAGTGGCGCACTGCCTGTCTGTCTTGTATCCCATTTTTTTGTTTCGATTTTATTTGATTCCAGATTTCTTCTCCATGTTGATTTTGACCATTAATATGTATTGAAAAAGTAAAAAATGTTAATGGCCTTTTCTTTTTCTTTTTTTTTTTAATACAGTGCAGCAAGTATCAAACTTTTCTAAACAGCTTATTTTTTTTCCCCATCCCATATATTATTATTTTTTTTTAAACTGCATCTTGTTTGTTCATTTTTCATCAATTGCATCAACTATCGGTATCAAACTAGTTTTTAAAAATGTGCATGCATTATTTTGTATTTATTTAGTTAATTTTTATTTTTTTTACATTTTGTGTTTTTGTAAACTGTATAGCAGCTGTGCAAAGGCATACTGTGTGCATAGGCTGATTTGTTCTAATGTACAAGTTCTGCAAAGTGTATGGCTAAAATTTTGTATGACATCTTCTGAGGATCCTTTACACTTTTGTTCATTCTTTCTACCCGGTATTTGGCTTGTGGGAGGCTAAGAGAGATGAGGGAAAGCATTAATCATGGTTTTGGCTTTGTTTTTTAAATGTGTTTTCTAATGTAAATATTGGCATGCCAGATAAAATTATTTATTTCCTTGTAGTGTTATTCGTTCACTACAAATGAAGCCAAACTTTGAATAATAAGTTATGATTTTGGAAAGACTTTAATGAGTTTGTGTTTTTATTTGAATTATTTTGATGTGACTCTTAACTTCAGGCCTCAATTGTCTTTTTCTAAGTTTTCTTTTGAGGTGAATACTTGCTATGAATGCTCCTATGGTCAATAATTTCTATTTCATTTGTCTCCTGTCATAAAGATAATGTAATGACAGCTAACTGTTTGTTCTCTTTTGTTTCTGAGAGAGAGAGTTAACAAATCAAATGTTTTATTGTACTTCTTATTTTTATTCTTTTTTGTTTGTTGACCAAGCATTTTGAATTGTTTGAGTGTTAGAAATATAAACTCCATTAAGTAGACTAGGCCGCATGTTTGTTATTGGTGGTCACATATCAAGAGCTGACAACTTTGCCTTTATAATGTTTTTTCCTTTATCATGACGTTCTGGTTTGTAAAATATGTGCAGCTGTGAAGCTTTGATGATGAAAAAAATGAAGTACAGTATGCATTATTAATTTTAATTGAGTTATTGTTTTCATTTTATTTTGTGTGTACACTCTGAGCCTAAGTTTTGGTTAGAGCACTCTAGAAATAGACTTTATTATCATTTTTTTCTTTTTAAAGTCTTTTACCTGTATAAAGTTGGTGTCTTTTCTAGGCTTGCTTTTCTTAAATGCTCGATTCCATTTGAGCCCTTTCTGTAGACAAATTGTCTTCACTTCATCGGTATAACTAAATATGCTTGGGTTGGTCTGTTTGATTATGATAGTGTAAATTGAGAGTATGAGAACTTTGCTCTTTTTCCCACTCAGCTCTCTCTCTCTCTCTCTCTCTCTCTCTCTCTCTCTCTCTCTCTCTCTCTCTCTCTCTCTCTCTCTCTCTCTCTCCCTCTCTACCCTCTCTTCTCTCTCCCTCTCTCTCTCTCCCCCTCTCTACCCTCTCTCTCTCTCTCTCTCTCTCAATATCTTGACTCTGTTGCATTCCTGTGATAGATTCTCTATTCCTTGAACCAATTTTCAGTATGCCATATGCAATTGTAATGGATTAATTGAGCGTGTAAGTACAGAGCCATTCAATTGTCATTTCTCATTATGTTATCTGCAAGGATTATAATATGTGAAGTGAATAACTTTTTCCTGCTGTGGACGTTTCTTGAAAAAAAAAAGAAACAAGTTCACTGCTTAATTTTTTGTCAATAAAATTGCTTGTAGACGTGAAAGTAATGTTACTTTGTATATTTTACTTGTTAGGACTTATAGAGAATAGATATTATTATTGTTATTAATTATAAATGTTTAGAATATTCCCGTAGAAAACTTTTTTGGAATCTGAGAGAAACCTAGAAGGCTAGATTCCCCTTTACTTCAGTCCTTACCTTATACGAATGTCAAAAAGAATGCACTGGAAATTAGTCTTTAGATGAGAAAAATTCATATCATAGTATTGTGTCTTTAGATGAGAAAAATTCATATAATAGTATTGTGTGTTTAGAAGAGAAAAATTCATATAATAGTATTGTGTGTTTAGAAGAGAAAAATTCATATCATAGTATTGTGTCTTTAGATGAGAAAAATTCATATCATAGTATTGTGTCTTGAGATGAGAAAAATTCATATCATAGTATTGTGTCTTTAGATGAGAAAAATTCATATCATAGTATTGTGTTTTCATATTTGTTAAATTTTCATTAAAAATGGGATCAATTTACACTTTTCCGCGGGGAAAGCACAAGGTTTAGAAAACAATTACTAAATGACTACATTATATGTATGTACATCTTTTGTTTTTTTATCTAGATCCATGTACACTGAATCCTGATGCAGCACAAATACCAATCTGTAAAACAGGGTAGGCGTACGCCAAAAAAACTGCAAGTTACTAACACTACACAACACACTTTGGCAGTGACATAACCTTAATGCACTGCAGTGCTAGGTTGGGCATTTCCCCTTCTGTTCTACGTCTAGTCCCTGTTGTAAAAACACATACACGGTACATCATTCTACATGTACGTGTATTTATAATTTATATACGTGAACTGTACTAGTACTATTACAAATGTGTGTGTGTGTGTGTGTTTCTTTGAGAAATTCCGGTGCTCGTATCGCTCAATAATGGTCCATGGGAGGTAATCCACGCATTACTACCACGCTTAGATCTTTCACGGTTGCTCCCCGTTGATCATTGGAATTCCCTGGGATGGCTTGAAATTAGTAGACAGAGTTCACAAGTTAGATTAAACTTCTAACGCCAATGATCCCCCTTCTTTTATATATTCTTGAGGTGCAATGTTGGCTGGGATTTTTTTCTTATACATGTATATATATATTTTTTTTTATTTTTTTTTAATCTAAAATTAGAAGTTGCCAGTGAAAATGTTTCAACTGAAGGGATGGAAAAATCATTAAACATTAATTGTATGCCTTTTTTTATTATTATTATTTTTATTGTATATTATAATCAGGGTGATGTATAGGACATATTTTTTATTTGTTATGATTCGAGCATTTTCTTTACATTATCCCCTAGTTTCATAATAAAAAGAATAGAGGTATAGGTCTTTAAAAGTCACTTCGAGTGTACCCTTTATGTTCATAAACTTATAGACATGTATTTGTCAGAGAATTTTTTTAATGTAGGACATGTATGTTGCTTATTCTCAAATGCCTGAGAAAAGAATCAAGCAGATTCCAATAATTGAGAGTTTATGAGTCATGTACATTCTTCAAGTCCATTAACCATTGTATATTTGGAAAGAATCACCTCAGATTTTGCTGTAATCAATATTCAATATTTGAATCAACTCTTTATACTACATGGTTTATTGTCCTTGTTACTGCTGTAAGCCAGAGTGCAGTGTGAATTTAAAAAAAGAATTAAATATGAACACTTTTTAATGTAATAATTCTTGTCTTGTATTTTTTTTTATGATGACTTAAAAGTAATGAAGCTTAATTCACAAGAAACGCTTCTAGCTCTACTAGCTGGACTGTTGATGTGTTCTCTTTAGTGAATTGTAAACCTCGCATCACAGTGATGATTAAGTGTGAACTGATGGGCCAGAGTCATGCACTTGTGGAATTCTTTTCTAGATGAACAGATGCATGACTGCATTGTGTTTGCACCATGCATTTTTTTTTCTTCATCATTGTAAACAAGACTTTGAATAAAGTGAATATGCATAAAGTAATCTTTATTTCTCTTTCGGTTTATTTCGTGTTGTTTGACTTGATGAAGCAGAAAAAAAAAGAAGAAAAAAAATTGACTTTAAGACGTTATTTGACTTTATAAGACATTTTCCTTTAGCCCCTTTGTGATTGAATAAGGCCCCCTTTACATTAACAGTTAATTCATCGACAAAGTTTGAGTTGAACTGTTTGTCGATGAGAGAGGATCCGTTCACACTGTCAGTCTACGGACTGCTTTGCACGAAATTCAAACATCAACAAGATGGCTGACGAAAGCTCATGTACTTGGATAATATAGCAATAAATTTCAGTGCATTCTCTTTCGTAATTACACCCAGACATTGTACCAGTAGACCATAAGCTAATCCTAGTATATAAACCTCAAATGTTATAGTAGGCCTACTGGAAAAATAAAACGGCTTTTGATTTCTGAGGATCGAGATGTTTACAATGAACCGTAATTCAAATTTCGTAGTTTGGTATTATTGGGCTATACCCGTTTGAACTTTGTTGATTTTGAGTCGCTGATCATGAATAATTATGTAATTTGTTTTACGATTCGAGTGCTCAAAAAATAATTTTTGACTGGATTTTTAGCTCTGCCTCGAGCAAGATCAAAGGCGCCGCCCTGTCATCACCCAAGGTGACACATGCCACAGTCTGCCGGCAGGATAATATCTAGTGCCCGGACAGAAAACCTTTCAATATTGAGAGTGTTTCTCTTTTACACACACAGTTTTATCGAGAAGTTTTTGGGATTCCCATATTTTCTTTGATATCGCTCATTTGGTAGATGAATTAACAGTTAATCTAAATGGGCCTTAAGTTATAAGAAAAATGTATAGTCAGAAGAAAAAAAATCAACACCTGACTTTGAAACAAGTACATGTACAATGTCTGTGGTTGGTCTAAATATATTGGAGCTTTAGTTTCTTTTTCCATTGTCCTTATTTCTTACTTTGAAAAAAAAAATTGAAATCCGTTTTACAGAAAACAAAAAAAAAAGAATATATTTTGGTATAGACACCACTTACATGTCATCAAAACTTCTAATTCAATCTTAGCCATTTGCAGATTGCAGATGATTGTTTTACCCCATACAATGCAGAATACAATTAAACATGCCTGCTATCCGCATCCTGACCTTGTGTTGCTGCATGAAATTTTGCCTTGTGAGTCTGTGAACCTTATTTTTTAATGTACGTAAAGAACTGGACTAGGTCTGCATTAAATCTCTGTGTTTAGCATTTTTACAGAATTAGCAGGTCACTGTTTTGTTGGCTCAATATCTTAATTATTGTGAAGTTCTTTTTTAGATTGTACCAATTTGTTTTCAATTAAAACAAAATCAATAGGAGGATTTGGACAACCATCAAGTTAATTTAAAAAAAAATTATTTTACAAAAAAAGAGAAAATTATTTCATTCTTTGTATCTCAATGACAATATACCAAGATAAGATTTTGCAATTCTTTTAATTCATATAATTTAAAGCACACTGACACGATGCACCATTCTTTTGTAAGAAAATACAGATATTCAAAATAATGATATGTATTGGACTGCAGGAATAATAATAATAATATAATAATAATAATAATAATAATAATAATAATAATAATAATAATAATAATAACAATAATAATAATAATAATAATATGGAAACGAAAACAAAGCAAACAAGCAACAACAACAAAAATACACAACCATTAAACAAAAAACAACTAACAGTAAAGGGAGGAAACATGTAAATTTTTAATGGCGAGTAACGTGCCTTGAAGTTTACATAAAATATCACCGGTGCATATAATGTTATCAGAATTCATTACAGGACTCTTGTATAAATTCAATAACGCTGGTATTTTTATTTCTGCCATTTCTAAATGGAAACATTAATGACTGCTTACATTTTAAACTTATACATGTATTCTTGTTACACGTGTATCCTTTTAAATATGATTTAAAATTATCCGTACCATTTTAAATTGTCCAACATTATTCCTGCATAAAGTCTAGTATACAGTGCTTGAAAGGGTGGAGAGATACATGTAGTCCTGGGGTCGTAGAACGTTGTTGTTGTAGTTTACCCATCTATAGATGTCTTGTTCCCATTCCTAAGACAAATTCTAAGCAACCTCGACATGACCCCCAAACTTTGAATTGTCTAAAGAGACACTAACTTCCCCTCAGTTATATAAAAAAGTTTCTCACTACAAAAATTAAAAAAAAAAACTGCAAAAGATGGCAGTACCTGTTCTTTCTAGGCTAGTTCTCTAGTAGGTGCCATATCTCAGATAGGGGACATATTTATCTCATTATAAAGTTGAACTTAAACTGCACCGATTTGTTCCTGATTAATTTAGTATAAAACAATCGTAACATGTGGAATACTAAGAGACGAATATACAGTTTTTTTTTCCTTATCTAAAAACTATAAATAAACTAACAAAGAAATGTATATCTCATTCTGCCATCATTGCCCCTTTTAACCCGTCGTGATGCCAACAACCAACACTGTTGAATACTGTGACTTTTTAATAAATAATCATTTACATTTATGTACAAAGTGTTTGTATCTTACAGAGTTAATAACATTGGTTTATACATGTAATAAGTATTGAATTAATATCACAGGGTGTCAGTAGCATATACTATAATGTGTAGTTACAAGTGCAAAAGCTTGAATGATACAATATTATTATTAAATATCAATCTCTTTATACTTAAGAAAAAAAACCATTGTTCCATAGACACACAATGTACATCATTTTGCCAAAAAGTTAATTAAACTAATAAACTAAACATATTTAACAAAATTGATGTGCAATGAAATTAGGGCTGAAAACAGAGAAGGGTGGAGAAAAGTTGTTGCCCGATCATCATGGGTGCCCTAACGATCACCTAGACTACGGCAAAAATGAAATGAACTGAAGAGACAAATTTATGCCCTAATTTAATGTCACACAAAAGCATTAAATATTGTGCAAACATTCGAAAATTCTACTTGCGAAACTAAAATTATCTGAGAGGAAAGCCAAAACTTTCTTTTTTGGCAGAGTTATGAACTTGAAACAGCAGAGACAAGCATAAAACCATTTACTCCTCTGGTCTAAAATCTATACTATGCCTATATAATGTATAATATATGATCTTAAATAAGACACATTCAGTAATAGCATCATATCAGCATCTTTTCAAATAAGGAAGAATCACACTTTCAAACTTACTCTTACTGCGTAATTATCATTCCTAGGGGGCTTTAAGTACAATGTCGCTTATGACTCGTCGTAAGCCTTCCTTATCGCATATTTTTAATACAAATTGTAAGCTACCGCGATGTTGTACTTACGGCTCTAGGGGTAGTAAGTACACCGGTATTATATTATATGTTTAGGCCCTCAACTAAGGGTGATTTTCACTGTTAAACATTCCCCTAGTCCGATGTCTAAGTTTATAGCTCCGTTGTAATAACCACCGTACCTCTAGATGTGCAATTCATTTTCACCAAAAAAAAAAAAAGCTTTTCTTTTTTTAATCTTTCACTCATTAATACAATTATTGGAATAATGATTGTTGAGTTGTATCCCACCATTTTTTTTATGAAAAAAAATCTACTGGAGGGAACCTTTGGTACGTTTTACGTATGTCCCTCAAGTATTATACAGACTCTGGCGGACATCGGGTAAGATTCGAACCTGAGACCCCCTGTTAATTAGTCAGGAGTATCATACACTGAGCTAAATATTATTATAGTGCTTAAAATTAGAAGACAAAAACATGTTGTTTTTTATGAAAGGATTACTTTTTAGGTGCAAAGGTTTTCTATATGGAGTTTATGATTATTTATCTATTCTTTGACAAATATTACATAACAAAATGAAAGGGATTTAATAATACATGTAACACTTTGCACTTCAATAATCGCATGTTTTCCTTTTTGGAAAAATAGCAAACAAAAAACAACTATCTATATGAAATAGCACTACACGTCCAGTTGTCATACACATCGGTATACAGGTCGGTAGGTCTCTCTGGTAATTACGATGTACTTCCATCTGAAACAAAGGGATGGGGGAAACATATAAATTTGTGATGAATACAATGGCCCTTCACGTACGCTACAGTATAGGCCTACATGTATTAGGAACTCAGTAGCTCACTCGCTCACTATCTCCAGCGTCATTTGTAGAAACGGTTGCTGCCCGCAATGTCTACAGCACTATGTTGTATTAATCTCCATACGCCTAATTGTATTGGTCCTCCGAAATGCCTACTGCACTATATTTATCTCCATTCGCCTTTTTCTGTTGGTGCAGCCTATACCCTTGTGATATTTCTTCTGGTCCACTCCTTCATGTTGTTCATATAATTTTGTTACTTTAAAACGCCCCCTACTGGATCTTTCCCTATATTACATCTTTGATCCGCATGCATTTACTTCTGTATTAGGAAACAGTATACACATAAAACTTCCAATCTAATGGCTAAATGTTAGAAAGAGCGACTTATATTCGTGAGGTGTCCTGTTCAATACCAGAGCGAGCCGCTTTCCTCCGTACTGATCCACTGATTAGATCGGTTTAATGTACAATGGGAACGACTGGGATAGAAGTCCTGGTATTCCCGTTGTGTATGTATAAATGTGGCAGAATATAAACATGTCAGACGTTAATCTATGGACCTGTCCACAAAATAAAATTATGTACCCTCCAAAAAAATCTTTGTATCCCTGCTATGTATGTAGGTGGCAGAACATAAAAATGTCAGAAAAGTTTTTGGAGCCCTCTGCTATATATTATGTATATCGTTGTAGCTGAGTAAGAACTTTGAGAAACCACAAATTAACCAATCTATCTCCAAATTGTTATACATATATCATATTGGGATATTGTGCGCAATATCTGCTGTCTTACGCCTTTTAATCTTATCTTTCCCGCATAATCAATTCATCGAGCTGGGGTCACCAGGTTAGATTTATACACCAAACGTCCTGCTCACAGATTTAGAGCACTACTGACTGGACTAAGGGTTGTTCCCCTTGAATTGTGGACATTGTTCATAACCGTGAAATGTCATGCTTCTAAGCAAAACATAAAAAAGCAGGGCTTGGAGGTAACAAAAGAAACAACAAACCACCACCAACAACAAAAACCTGTCATAAAACAACAAAACAAACAAGAAAACAAAACAAAAATAAACACCTCCAAATATATTTCACACTAACAGAAGATAATGTCTAACCCACCTGGTGCGTACACACATCTGATCGGACCACGGCACACACCGAACTGGCAGCTCTTCCCTCACTATTCGCCGGTACGTGCGTCTATGAGGCACCAAGTAGTGTTGGTACACGCAGTTTCTGTAAAGGGGAGGGGGGTGAGTTAAAATATTGAAATAAATAGATAGTGCCTACTGCATAATATTGTTGTTTGTGTGTGTGTGAACAAAACAAAACAAAAACACGAGAAAGTGAATCATGATATTGAAAAAAGAATGTTTCTCTCAAACACAATCTTTAAACACATTATTCCTCTTTCTTTTTACCGAAAAGCTAAGAATTATGAATATTTATTACACAAATAATATAAAATGCAGTTTAGATGAAGAGGTATTTAAAGAAGCTTAAGTAGGTTAGTCGCCTTGATTGACGAGCAGTGGGTTCGAAGTTTGAATCTTAGCTGCTGCCCCAGTCTATATGTATCGTGAGAAAATACGTCAGCACCACCTCAGCAGTGCTACCGGTTGGATAGGTGTCAGTATATTGTGATTGGTGGAGACAGGAGTCCTGAAATCCAAACTATCTTTGAGTGGCAGCATGTAAATTTGTCAGGCGTTAGTTTTGGGACCCGTACATTATATACCTTATATAGTGCCGACATTGGACGCTGACACACAAACGAAGAAACGAAAGTACAGAAATCATGTGGACTCTTGTGTATTAAAGCTTCAACCAAGTTCAAGTTACTTAGATATAATGCAACATAATGCATTGTATTCTTGTTATTGTCTTGCAGAAGAAGAAAAAAGATTGAAAAAACATTTTTCTTTTCATACTCAAAATCATTGATTACTGAAAAATATACATATTGTGTAATTTCCAAAACACACATATACCATAAATACTTTCTACGGAACTTGACTGCACTCACCGTTTCTCGCAGCGCCTCCCAGAGAAGCCGAGCGGACACCGGCAGAAGTTGCTGTGTGAGCACCGGCCGCCATTCACACACGTGATGCTGCACCGCTCTGGAGGGGAGATGTCACTCATTAGTACAAATCTTTGTTCAGGGAAGGCAAAGTTCTTCTAGCTGGACGCCTTCTATGCTTTTATATTGTGCTTTAAATTATTGATTATCAATATATCTATTTCTATTGCCAACCATGATGTAAACCACTTTAATATAAGGAGAACTACTGTAATACATCTCTGATAGTCACAACATGCATCTAGTTATGAGACGGGTACATTTATTAATGCACCTTCATTATACCAATTAATGCAATCATTATACCTAGTTTCAGTGGCGGCTGGTGCCTTAAAAAACAGGTCGGGCAAAGTGGCAGTGGCAGATGTGATAATAATGGTGATGATGATGATGATGATGATGATGATGATGATGATGATGATGATGATGATGATGATGATGATGATGATGATGATGATGATGATGATGATGATGATGATGATGATGATGATGATGATGATGATGATGATGATGATGATGATGATGTTCCTTACTTAATAGTGACGGTGGTGTTGATCTTTCTGTTACATGTATTTATATAGGAGCTCAGCTCGACAGGACTTTAAAGTTGAAAACTTGTCAATGACTTTCCTATTTAAATCCGAACACACAGTGATAAATTCCTGCGATGTTAAATGTTAATACAGCCAGTGCAAGTAAGTAGATTCTAGATCTAGTTAGATCACAATGAAAAAAAGCCAAATAATTACAATATTTTTGAGTAGTCACAAAACCGACAGCAACAATTACTGACAAGTATGCAGTCTACAACTTCGCAATGCAATAATTAGCACAAAAAAAACCAATGTGTGAGGGGGTGGGGGTTTAGGCTAACGACGGCTGAACCAGAGATCCTAGGCTAACTTGCACTGTCTGGTTGAACTTTGTTTGTGTGAAACTGTGAACTGTGGATAGACGTCAGATGCCTGAAAATGACACCGCCTTGGCCCATCCCTATGTGGCTTGCCTTACAGGCTCAATCTTCAGTCATATTGTATTGCCTGTTTGCCTAATGCTAGAGTATATTAAATTCATTGCTGGTTTTAAACTTTTAGGTTAAAAACAATAAATATGATGCTAGTATTATTAATAGGGGGCCTATATGTACATGTTTAAATTAAACTGAACATCAGAGACTTGTTTTAATCAATGTAAAGGCCTAGAGTTATTACTTCAATAAATATAAAAGGATTTGGCTCAAAATATCAGAAAAATTAGCCAAGTGGGGCTAGCCCGACTTGG
>RQTK01000185.1:5778-44942 GCA_003991915.1 Elysia chlorotica
CAACAACAACAACAACAACAACAACAACAACAACAACAACAACAACAACAACACAACAACTATAACAAGAGCAACAGTATCAACCTTTCCCTACAAAAAACAAAATCCAACAAAACAAATGAAAAAAGAACACACACACACACACACACAACCCCCCCCAAAGAAAACAAACTAAATAATGAAACTAGTACATCTGTGGACCAGAGTTTGAAAAAGGATTTAGTTAGTTATTGGGGCAATAACAACATAATGCCTCAATTATGTTTCATATGCATACAACTTTAAAATTTTGACATGATTAACCACCGCAAAAAAATTAATACATATCTGTGAAAAACATAACCAGTATATGAAAGAAAAAGAAGTTGGCGTAAATGATTAGCTGCTAGATGTCTCCGAAACCCAATAAGCTATTTTTCTAAGTTTAAAGCCTTCTAGGTTCCCCTGGGAGTCTTATACGGCAATAGTGCTCTTTCTCTTTGGTCCAGGAAAAATCGATCTATTTTTTCAAGCCAGTCCACATAGCAAAGAGGAGCAATCCAGACTTTATCGCCTTAGAGATTTTTTTAAAGCCTAACTTCCCTTATGGTGTACCAATGTAATTCTTGAATCAGTTGGGAGTTTTAACATTAATTTTAAGGTTCTACTTTTAACTGAATGGACGTACATCATTGACTTGTCAAATAGTTATATATAGCACTTGGCTGTTAGGAATTAAAATCATCGAAATATTGTGTTATTTAGAGCTTGCAATACGGAGTAATAGACCCTAAGTTTGGCTATGTTTTATAGGCCGATCTAAATCAATAGATTATTCGATTTGGATTGATATTTAGAAAGGTTGAGCTAGGGAGAGCGAGCAAGAGAAGAAAAAAAAAACGAGAGAGAGAGAGAGAGAGAGGGAGAGAGAGAGAGAGAGAGAGAGAGAGAGAGAGAGAGAGAGAGAGAGAGAGAGAGAGAGAGAGAGAGAGAGGGAGGAAGAGAATTAAAAAAAAAAAACAAAACATTATTTTTTTAATATTATGTAAAGTGCTTAGAGGCATACCAACTAGAGACAATTATGGAAAAAAGGAAACAATGAAATTGGAATTACTTCTACCCCATTTAATTCTTATGAAAAATGATGCAACAGCATATTGAATGATATTCAAACCACGCAATTAATACCTGATTGATATCTCGCAAAATCCAGTTATCCTGGGCGGATAGATCTACCTTAATAATGTTGTGTTAGGTGTATTGAGATTTAAATGTGGTGCTACTGTATAATTAAAGACCTCAAATTTCTTTTATTATAATCATTGTAGGCCTTACATACATTTCCAGAATACTAGTAAGACTATGGGCTTTTTGTACATACGGAGACCGTACAAGAAAAAAAAAGGTTCCGCTGTGTTAACTAGAATGATGCCTATTATAAGGAGCAGTCCATTAATTGAATAATAATAGATGTAACATAAAAAATCGGAATCCCATTCATCATTGAGGTAATCAGCTCATGTGTGGCGCCTTCTTTGGATGAGATTAGTCTCCTAATGACTGGTAGTCATGGCAGCGGAACAATCACGCTCTGCTCTCGTTATGTAAACTTGAAGCGTAATAGGTCTCTCTCTCTCCCTTCCCCTATTTACCTCTGTCCCTATCTCCCTCTTTCTCTCTTTATGTCTCTCTTTCTCTCTTTATCTATATCTTTCTCTTTCTCGGTTCTTTTTTTTCTTCGCCTCTCATTACCTTTCTTTTGAGAAAAAACATTCTCTTCAAACCTTTGCATAAATAATATATTTTAAAATAGTCCTTCCTCTGGCTCTTCTCTAATGATGCTCACCAAAAGTCTTCGACCCTCGTCATCATCATCATCATCATCATCATCATCATCATCATCATCATCATCATCATCATCATCATCATCATCATCATCATCATCATCATCATCATCATCATCATCATCATCATCATCATCATCATCATCATCATCATCAGCAGCAGCAGCAGCATCACCATCCATATAAATTTACCTTTCCATTTTTACGTGCAGAAGACTAGTCCTCTTAGATACTGGTCGAGTTACTGAAGAAAATATTTGTATCAAGTTTAAAAATGAAATATTTCACAGTTGGGACACCTCGACGATGTATTTCCGTGAGCTAATAAATGGGCAGATAAAAATATCTCGTTAGCTAAATTACAATTGAAAGATTGAAAATGCTAAAACCCAGTCGCTTTATATAAAGGATAGCTTACGTTGATCGTCGGGATTATGCTGAACTTGTAATTAAACTCTTATAGATTTAAAAAGGTATTTTACAGTTTGGTATTGTACTGTGTGCAAATAAAAGAATGGGAACGAGAGAAAGAATAATAAGAGGAGAAGGATGAGGAGGAGGAGAAAAGAAGAAAATAAAGAAGACGGCCAAGGAGGAATTGTTTCTTTGACAAAATAGTACTAACATAATAATACGTATGTTATGTATACCACACATCACAATGAACAGTAAGACCCTTAAACTCTCTCAAACAAGAAAGCAGCCAAAAAAGCCAAACACACTCACACAAATTAGCCCACAAAAACAAAACAAAACAACAAAAACAAGTAAAAAGCATGAATGGCAACCATAATGAGTTTTAATACTATGCTTCACACAAAAAAATACAATTATTGACCTTCCCAAAATAAATTTTAAAATGAAAAAAAAAATGCATCATGTTCTGAGTAGGAGAAACCCTGTGGTCAAAATATGTAGAATTTGTTGTAAAGCTAATCGATAATAATAACTCAGCTTTACCAAACTACAGAGAATTGCTTACTTGTTTCCACACCCCCCCCCCCCCCCTCCAACAGTTGACATTATTACAAAGCGAGCCCTGAATAACAATAAGGCGGTACCCTTGTCCCTGCCTGAAGAGCCGTCCCGATGTTCAATTGACTAGTTACCGAAAGGACCAGGTCTACTGACGTCCGTAGCAGGGACATGAGGTATGTGCGCTAGCATCTGCTGATCCGGGTTCTTGGTCGGCTGGACCTCTTTGACTTTGGATGAGGCTGGAATGGTGGACTGCTCGAGCAAGGCTCCCTCTGCGCCGCCTGGCTTGCCCTGCCTGTGGTGGTGGTGCTTGCTGTAGCCGCCGGGGACCTCCCTCAGGTCGGGCTCGTGATCGTACAGGTCCTCGTCCAGGCAGTGGTGGGTGAGGAACGCCGGGAAGAGAAGGGCCATGGCCAGGGTGACCCCGCCCAGAGTGAACAGAATGAGACCCACCAGCTTGCTCATGTCCAGCGTCACGTTGTAGGCCTGCGCCCGCTCGTCGATGTAAGCCGTGCCCGCCCCCTCCTTCTCTGACTGACTTGATGAAGACGACGATGAACTGTGAGTGATGAGGACATGGCGAGGCGACACCAGGTAGCCAACCAGGATGCCAATCACGCCGAACAGAAGAAAAGTTACGCCGAGCCACATGAAAATCTGGGAGAGCATAGAAATAAAAAGATTCAGTTGTCTTCGAAAGTATGACAAGGAGAAGTGGTCAAAAAGAAAACTTACAGAGTGATTATAATTGTGAGAGAAATGTGATGTGAAAACAAAAGTCCTAATTTTAAAATATTGTATTCCATCCACTTTCATGGAAGAGGGAAGGAAGGTGAAGCTAAAGGACATAGAAATTAAAAATAAACCAGGATTACAAGTGGGAGGCCATTATGACTTACAGGTTACGTCAGGTGAAACAATTCAAATACTTAGGGGCGATGATAACAGAAAACGGTAAACGTAAATGCGAAACCGAAAGAAAGAAAAGAAAAGCGAAAGCCAAACAAGCCTTTCAGGAAACATATTCTTAATCAGGTGCTTTGTATCCAGTCCTTATGTACGGAAGCAAGACTGAGACATTAAAAAAACAACTGGATAGAAGTATCAAAGCAACTGAGATAAGGTTCATCTGAAAAATGCTCAAAGTTTCATGGACAACGGAAAAAAATAACGAAAGTGTCATAAGAGAAGCATGCAGCGGATTAAATCTCCCCCATTAAATCAGGACACAACAAGCAAAATTCGTTGGCCATGTCGTGCATATACAAAGTTTAGAACATGTTATTACAACTGGTAAAATGAGCGGGAAGAGAGCGACAGGAAGACAGAGAGGAACGATCTGAGACGGGCTAGGAAGATGGATTGGTAGATGCAAAGGGATAGACCTGATAGTGAAATGCGAGGGCAGAGAGATGTGGAGGGACATGGTCGCCAACGCCGTTACTTATAAAAATGTGGTGTTTTAAAAAAAGGACAGCGACGACAACAACTACAACACACACAACCAAAAATTATTGTATTCGTTCTGCTTAAGACAACATTCTTAACTTCTGTGACATAATTGTACTGTCCGGTAGGAAGCCCTACTTGCTCTTTGAAATATCCTGCCTAGAAGATAGTCTATTCAGGAAAAAGTCTTTACTGTAGAAAGTCTTCACGCCCTATATTTTTTCCATGCATATTTCGTCTGATAGATCTCCCCCGTATAGTCTACCCTTTAGCTACTTCTCTGCTCATGAAGAAAGTCTGACCGTTTAATGTTTTAGATATTCTTCTACGCTAAATTTCAGGACAGTTGTTCCGATAGACAGAGTGTCCAATAAAAGTATTTCCGGTAGAGATTTAAATGATGTGTCCGATAGAAAACATGTCTGATATAATAATCTTTACGTTTAACAGATCTTCCGTTAAATAATTAGAAAATATGTTTATATGTCCATTCTAAATTTACTGAACATTTTATCCGCCCGATGTCCTGCCCGCTCATTAGTCACATTATACTGTGCCGGCTAGTTTGCTTCTACGCAAGATAGATAGCTTTTCTCCGGTAGATTCTTTGCCTGCTAATTGCTCTGCCCTGTCTTGTACCTTCCACCAGATGGGAGCGCATCGCCTCCGTCTCTGGTCTGGCTGCAGAAGATATCGGTGGTCGTCATCCTCGTACAACGCCGGGTCCTTGTAGCTGTTGCCGTCATCATAGAAGTGGTGCAGGTACGACTTTACGCCAAAATACACTGGGCAGCTGCGTTTGCGCTTCGGAACAAAGCATAGCCTTAGACGTATATCACAGAGCATCTAATTAGTGTGGCGTTTAGCTTAACAGGAACCTTCAGTAATCAATAACGTAGTGCAATTCAATTATCTTATATATCACCTATTATCGGTCACATTCTTCTTCTTCTTCTTCTTCTTCTTCTTCTTCTTCTTCTTCTTCTTCTTCTTCTTCTTCTTCTTCTTCTTCTTCTTCTTCTTCTTCTTCTTCTTCTTCTTCTTCTTCTTCTTCTTCTTCTTCTTCTTCTTCTTCTTCTTCTTCTTCTTCTATTATTATTATTATTTTTATTATTTTCTTCTGTAATTCGCAAAAGAAAATTTCTGGAGACTGTGAAAGGGTTGCACCAAATGACAAATTTCTTTCTTTCTCTTCATATATTCACGTTTATAGCCCCACTTTCACTCCTCCACCCCAACTATCTCTCCCTTTCTCTCTCTCTCTCTCTCTCTCTCTCTCTCTCTCTCTCTCTTTCTTTCTCTCTCTCTCTCTCTCTCTCTCTCTCTCTCGCGCGCGCGCGGCTACCCACTCTTTATTTCTCTTTCTCTTCTATATCTCACTCACGCTGTCAAAAACACCTTTTCTAGTTATCTTCACCACAATAACTACACAATGGAAAATTGATAACCCACCTTTACTGCCCCTCTTGCCTGTGGCAACATCGTGTCTTTCCTCAGCCACGAGACGTTCCGAGTCTCCGCCCTCCTGCTCGGCCGAACTGTAGCCCTCCCCATACTCTGCCATGGTCGATGTCCAACTTTGTGAGGAGCGCCTCAACACAGGACACACCTCATTCTTGCCTCCTTTTATTGTCTCCTCTTACACTTGGTTCGGTTACCCTGTTGTGGTAAGGTGGAAATAAAAATACAGTCTATTTTTAAAGAATCCTTTTATATATAGGCCTCTAAACATAAAATGTATTATCAATTGAATTGACAACAATGAACGCACCTTTGCACAATAAAGGCAACAGTAATCTATTTTTTAAGCATAGTTTGAGATATACTTTGAGAGTATTCTTTTTCAGCATATATAGCCTTTACAACTCAATGTAAATTGTCCTAATAGGGCTTAATCATTCAATGATAAAGCCATCTCTGACTCTGATTGCAAAACGTTGTCTTCTTCTGAGATCTTGCCACCTATTTTTGGGAGCCTTTCTGTAGTTAATCTTTTAAACTAACCTTTTCGTCCAGTTATTACTATGCCCATGTTTATTCAGGGTGTCGTGTCAACAGGTACGAAGACTATGTATGAGCTTCCGATATAAATTTATCGCAGATCAGCTACAAATGGGGACGCTTTGCTCTAACGATTCAGACATCACAGTAAAAATCTGGGGTCTATCACACTGGCAGTATTAAGCACTGACAAAGGATACATTCATGAAAAAAAGTTCAATGAGTGCATGCGACAGAAATTAACTACAACTTGTATTAGAATGTATATATACCTCTGACACGGAGTGTTTTATCCTTAACAAAATACTATGAAAAATGGTGAAGCTTATATACAAAATCGTGACCACGTCTCTGACGACACAATAGTAAGGACAACACATATACACTATACATTGTACATTGTTAAAGAAACGATATCCATGACAGCAATGTTTTAACATTTGTGAATCCAAATAGTTTTAAATACCCAGGGAAAAACAATTTTGGTCTTTTGAGGGCATCCAGTCACAATTAGGTAAACGCTCACAATGCCAATTGGCTCTGTGGTGTCACGTAAACAATTGTAAGGCTCTATAATTATTGCGACCCGTCGCCGTAAATGATCCTGCTTGATGACCCAACAGCATCAGGTAGCGACTTTATGTTTATCTGATGTTTCATTGCACATAATGATGCCATTTATCTATTGCTCTCATCGGATCATTGCTTCTTTGTACTCTTTGTTTTATAACCTAATCATCTATGGTAAAAACTAAAAAAAAGTTGAATGGTTTGTGTGTGGGGTTTCTTGCCGTGCCCTAGGCCCTCTCCAGGATAAGTCCACAAAGTCCAAACCAACTTCTTTCTTGTTGACATGCTGGCTAATATAGAAGGAGCGTATAACAGTTCCATCCCCGACTCACATTATACTGAAATACAATATTTTATCTGGGAGATCCTGATTGGAAATTGTGAGTACGACGGAGTACATTAATTTTTATTGCTGCCAGATTGGACCCCATATTACAAGGAGTGAAACTAATTTTTGTCGAAAGCCTATTTAACATAATGCATTAAAATGTCTTGTTATTTTCTAACTGCCTGAAATCAAACCTTCTACTTCTACCGTATTCGTTTGTGGAAAGAGAGAAAAAAGTGCCTTCGCTGCCCAAATTAAGTGCAACACTAAAAGGAAAAGAGCTGCAAAACGAGGGCTGCGGCACGGGTTCACGCTGCTAGATAAACAAGCGCTCCTCCAATAGGCATAAAACACTTGATATTGCACAATTTGTTGACCCGCCGTGTTCCCAGGAAAAAAAAAACGGGTATGGAACAGCAACTGGCCATGAATTCTAATTACTGGTCATAATTATCTGCGGGTAATGACCTCTTCCCCTCCTATCTCTCACTTAACCTCTCTCTCTCGCTCTCTCTCTCTCTCTCTCTCTCTCTCTCTCTCTCTCTCTTTGACACACGCACACTCTCTGTCTTTAATATCGCTTCTACTTTTCCTTCTCTCGCCTCTTTCTGTCTGTCTGTCTGTCTGTCTGTCTGTCTGTCTATCCCCAGTATATTCTTGAGTTACATTAAACTAATCGAATGTAATTATCTAAATGCCATTAAAGCAAACATTGCGACAGAGAGACAATCATAAAACTTTGATCAATTTTATGGAGTTTTGATGAAGAGCATTGGCCTTAGTTTTACGAGCACTTTAAGGGGCACCTTTATCTGTGGTCTCCGAAAGAGACACACTTAGGCATTTGCATAAACACATCTTACATTGTAAACGAAAACCATTTTTAGAAAAAAAAAGCCCCAAACATGTCATATTTGACAATTTTCCAGATATTTCAATTTCCAGTACTTATGTTACGATGATCCTTATATGTTTTATCATCATCATCATCATGATCATCATCATCATCATCATCATCATCATCATCATCATCATCATCATCATCATCATCATCATCATCATCATCATCATCATATTCTTCTTCTTTTTCTTTTTTCTATTTTTATTATTGATTGTTTTGTTATTTTCTTATTAGGATCCAAACTACAATATCAAGTGAATCGACAACTAATGCTGATATTAATGTTATTGCAGAAAGTTGATGTTATGTTAGAGAGAAGGAGTGCTGCTTTAAGCGCTACAGAATATGTAGAAGAGAAAGAAAAATGTCGGAATAATTATTAGCTTGGCTGAGAATTATTTTTACCACCTAATCGCTTTCTCGTTCATTTTTTCGTTCTATGCCTGCCTGCGTGCTGACTTTCTTTTTTTTCTACCTCTACCCCCCCCCTCTCTCTCTCACACACACACACACACAACATACACACACACAAACACACACACTCTTTCTTTGCGCTTCTCTCTCTCGCTCTCTTTTCTTCAAATCTACCAACACCTCGCAGAATTCCCCATTACCACAGCGTCTTCTGAATCCATGTCCATGTTTCTACAGTGGTTTCCACGGCGAAGCTTAAGTACTACTTGGCATCCTGTTTTACCCTTTTTGTATCAACAGCTGATACTTACAGTCGGCAATTATCTCTTCTTCTCTTTATCATCATCATCATCATCATCATCATCATCATCATCATCATCATCATCATCATCATCATCATCATCATCATCATCATCATCATCATCATCATCATCATCATCATCATCATAACATCATCATCATCATCATCATCATCATCATCATCATCATCATAACCATCCTCAACAACAGCAATAATAGTTACAACAACAATAATAAAATATCTCTTCAACTACCCTTCCCTAAAACAAATCAAACATCATTGTTAGCACAAACATTACAATTGTAAATAGAATTATTACTCCAGTCAATGTTCTTCTAAGTTGAACAGATGACTTTGATTTTACGCCTTTAAATATCAAAGACACACTGGACTAAACGATATTTACTTACTGAGAAGCATGAACATAATTTTGAGTATCTAGAAAAACTAACCACCCAGACGTGAAAATTGGTTTGATCTAACAAAGGTCTCATGATGGATACAGAGGAATCCCTCGGGGACCCGGTCTCAGCCCGCGATCCCCCCGAGGATCCGTTATAGATCAGTCCAGGAAATGAACAGAGCAGCCAATTCCACGGTGTTCGATCTGGCTAAAAGGACACGACTTTCTCAAACCAGGCAACCAGAATGTTTGGTGTACACTCATGGTACAATAACAACACCCCCACCCCGCTTTTGTTGGTAAATTTTTGTTGCAAAAAAGTTTTAAAACCACTTGCCATAATGATTAGTAAGACAATTTCCTACTCTTTTTACACAGTCAAGGGTAGAAAAATTAGTATCAAAATGATTAATTTATAGAGAAACATTTTAAAGATGGACAGATAAATATATAGAGAGAGGAAGAGAGAGATAGAGAGGGGAGGGAGAGGGAAGGACACACTTATTTGCAAATATGTGAGAGGTACTTTTCACGTCAGATAAAAGCAGTATAATTATTATATCTAAATACTACATCACAAGCAAGGTCAAGTCGATGACATACCAGAATCAAGATTAGATTTTTGAGAGAGAATTGTTTAATTTTGTTAAGTTGAACATACATTTTCTATATTTTCCTTTTTTTAAGCAGTGTAACAGTTGTTTAAAGGAGTAATATGCTATGAGCTGATGATTGAATGTGTATCATTCTGGCTCCCCACTGTAAATGTAAACACTATCTGAACAGGACAAGCCATTTTCTTATCATGTCTTCCCTCATAATGCAGGTTTCTTGAGGGAGAGAGAGAGAGAGAGAGAGAGAGAGAGAGAGAGAAAGAGAGAAAGAAAGAGAGAGAGAGAGAGAGAGAGAGAGGTAGAGTGAAGAAAGAAGGGAGATGTAGTTGGAGATATGCAGGCAGGCTGAGGCTTGGAAGCAGTAAAGGACATCTGAGATTGTTATTAAGGATGCGATCAGCTACAAATGGGGACGCTTTGCTCTAACGATTCAGACATCACAGTAAAAATCTGGGGTCTATCACACTGGCAGTATTAAGCACTGACAATGGATACATTCATGAAAAAAGTTCAATGAGTGCATGCGACAGAAATTAACTACAACTTGTATTAGAATGTATATATACCTCTGACACGGAGTGTTTTATCCTTAACAAATAAATATCAAAGACACACTGGACTAAACGATATTTACTTACTGAGAAGCATGAACATAATTTTGAGTATCTAGAAAAACTAACCACCCAGACGTGAAAATTGGTTTGATCTAACAAAGGTCTCATGATGGATACAGAGGAATCCCTCGGGGACCCGGTCTCAGCCCGCGATCCCCCCGAGGATCCGTTATAGATCAGTCCAGGAAATGAACAGAGCAGCCAATTCCACGGTGTTCGATCTGGCTAAAAGGACACGACTTTCTCAAACCAGGCAACCAGAATGTTTGGTGTACACTCATGGTACAATAACAACACCCCCACCCCGCTTTTGTTGGTAAATTTTTGTTGCAAAAAAGTTTTAAAACCACTTGCCATAATGATTAGTAAGACAATTTCCTACTCTTTTTACACAGTCAAGGGTAGAAAAATTAGTATCAAAATGATTAATTTATAGAGAAACATTTTAAAGATGGACAGATAAATATATAGAGAGAGGAAGAGAGAGATAGAGAGGGGAGGGAGAGGGAAGGACACACTTATTTGCAAATATGTGAGAGGTACTTTTCACGTCAGATAAAAGCAGTATAATTATTATATCTAAATACTACATCACAAGCAAGGTCAAGTCGATGACATACCAGAATCAAGATTAGATTTTTGAGAGAGAATTGTTTAATTTTGTTAAGTTGAACATACATTTTCTATATTTTCCTTTTTTTAAGCAGTGTAACAGTTGTTTAAAGGAGTAATATGCTATGAGCTGATGATTGAATGTGTATCATTCTGGCTCCCCACTGTAAATGTAAACACTATCTGAACAGGACAAGCCATTTTCTTATCATGTCTTCCCTCATAATGCAGGTTTCTTGAGGGAGAGAGAGAGAGAGAGAGAGAGAGAGAGAGAGAGAAAGAGAGAAAGAAAGAGAGAGAGAGAGAGAGAGAGAGAGGTAGAGTGAAGAAAGAAGGGAGATGTAGTTGGAGATATGCAGGCAGGCTGAGGCTTGGAAGCAGTAAAGGACATCTGAGATTGTTATTAAGGATGCAAACACTCATTTAGGAAAAAAACAACAAACAAAAACAAACAACGAATAAAAAATAAACAAACACAAAAACGTCCTTTCATCAATCTAAGTGTATGGATCCTAAGCTACTTCTATACTTTAAATGTCGACACTGGAACTACAATTATTCGATAGTCTACGAATAAATAACTTCCTTTCCACAAAACAACAAGAAGAACACGTCTTTTTGCTTAAACTAGAAAATGTTTCGTATTTGAATAATAGATGGTAGGCAATATGCAGGCAGGCTGAGACTTGGAGGCAGTAAAGGACTTCTGAGATTGTTATTAAGGATGCAGACACTCATTTAAAAAACAAAAGAAAAACAAAACAAAAAAAAACAACGAACAAAAAAACAACAGCACAGAAACGCCATTCCATCAATCTAAGTATTATGGATCCAAAGCTACTTCTGTACTTAAAATGTCGACACTGGAACTACAGTTATTCGATAGTCTACGATTAAATAACTTCCTTTCCTCAAAACAACAAGAAGCACATGTCTCTTTGCTTAAACTAGAATATGTTTCGTATTTGAATAATAGATGGTAGGCCTACTATTCATCCTGAGCTTAAAAAGTCAGAAAAAGGAAAACGAGTCCAAAAACCGTCTTTCCGAGAGACGTCTAGGTTAAGAGCTGCTCAGAAGCAACGAACACTTCCATTAAGAGCCAGTTCAGTGTACTGTCTCTCTCTTATACACGCCCAGGTAATTGATTTTCCTGTGTATTCTTTTGGTGCACACGACACTAAGCTGTTCCCTGAGCGAGGCAAGCACTTCTACATTTCCGGAAAGTTACATAAACACTTTATTTTTCTCACTTTACCGTGCTTTCCGAGTCTCTCTAAAGAAAAAAACATGGCTATTATTCTATTTTGTTTACCTAGAATATTACTAAATGCCGAGTTAATGAGCATGGACAAATGCAAAGATGATGCTTTGCTAAAATTAATGGATAAAAACTTTGAATATCACCTTATAAAAAGGACAGCTGCAGATTGGCAAGCTAATCCAGTAATAAACATTGTGGCAAGGGAGGTAAGGGGATTTAAGAAAATGGGGACAGGAGACTGACAGATGTATAGAAGCAATTCTCAAATGTTTTTCCTGCCTCAACATTCATTATTATGGTGTGGCTTATGTACCATTTAAAACAGAAAGTAGAGACAGAAAAACCTTTAAAGTTAAATACGTAAATATCACAACAGCAACAAACACTACTGGACAGAGAAGATAATCAATGGAATGGGATGAATATAAGTAAAATTATAATGTCAGAACAATAAAAAATACAAGTAAATTTATAGGAGTGAAGGAATAGGAGAAGGAGAAAGAAGAGAAAAAGAGAGATAAAAGGAGAGCAATTAGCACAAAAAGGGGTAAAAATGAGGATGCTATCAAAATAAAATATAAATGATATTTAAAAATACATAATTATTAGCCTCAGGATGGAATATGACTGGTAAAATGCAAATCTTATTAACCCTATAGTTTTTATTCACAACAAACGCAAGTAAATTATACTCTTTTATATGGCTTAAAATCGATATTGTAGCACAGGACCTGAAGCTAAAATTTGTGATTTTTAATTTGACGGTACTTTAACAAGCAAACAATATACTATTCTTCTTTTCTATAGCAACAGCCTCATGAAAATGGCGCTTCTTCAATTATAAGCACGAGCAACTTTCTCTTATTATACTACACAAGGACATGAATGAGATGCCAAACATCTGATTATGGAATACTATCAAGTTTTTAGCTATTCTACAGAACTGATTATAAATGTCATACGAGTTTTGAGCAATATCTAGATTTCAAAAGCCTTGTTAAGATCTAGATCTATGTAAGCTATGAGCTTTATTATCAAATTGAGAGTGTGTTGCTTTATCATACACCTAGTGAGGAACTGCAAGCCTAATATGACACTCGAAAAAAACTTACATATGTGTATTCGAGACTAAAATTGCCCACACGGTTTAAATTTTTTATTTGACAGTTTTCTCAACCCAAGCACTGCTGAAAGGTGTGATAAACATTAAAATGTCTTGTTGCACCGAAACTATCCAGGACATTGATCAAGCAGTGACGTCTTTAAGCTAAAACTAGACACAGAACAGGAAAGCGTTACAATCACATTTATATTCTCTGCATGGGTCTTTATAGTGTAAACACATCTTCATTGGACGATTTTTTTAAGGAAGGTTTACAGTAGAACACCATTAGTATGTACAAACACCCAGGGGATATAGATAACAAAGTCTTCAGAGAAGAAGCCCCCTTTATCGCAAGTGTTTTAGCCATTAACTCCTGACACTCTAGCCCTTAACTCTTTACACTCTTAGGGGGTCGGGCCACACCCAGGTGTCTCCCTGCATCTTCCTTTTTGCACCGCTGGGTAGATTGGGTTTCTGATCCAAGTACTTAACTGTTTCGCCAATTGAGGTCCGATACTTAGGCCATTTTCCATCCGTATGTAACATCCCTTCATTTCTCCTGTTCCAAATCCACAGGGAACTGTCCTCTGCCATCCCAGCCTTTGTTTTTCTGTCGCCACATATTGAGAGCGTATTCAGAAGGTCGTGGGTTGATGGTCCTATGAACCCTGTGGCACCAATCTCCACTGGAATTACCACAGCTTTGTAGCCGGCATCCCGCAGCTCTTTGGTCATATTCATGAATTTTTTATGCATGGGCTTCTTTCATTCTGTTTTCGTATGTAATTGTTAGCTCTACCATGATTAGCTGTTGCGTCGAAGCTGAATGGAACACAATATCAGACCTTAGTCTAGTTTCTTTGATTATACTGGGGTGATTGTCCCCTGATGGAAGGTCTGCTGAAACTTACCAGTCGTCACAACCGTCTACATGTAGTTAGTAATTTGCGATCTTAACCGACCTTCCGTGCCATGATCTAAAGCCGCCATCAGTTCTGAATATCAATGCACTTGTTCCAGAGACAATGGTCTCTAGTTTAGCCGTTTTTATAATTGTATCGCATTTCTGAAGGACTCTAGGATACCTCCATGTATGTCGCCCATGTGAGAGGGTGGTTTTGCAGGAGATGCTGTAAGGTCTGTCTGCTTTGGCATGGCATGACACCACATTTATTAGAAAACTAAAGTTAAGAAAAAAACAACAAGAAAGCAGCTGGCGTGCAAAAATTTATAACAATCATCACATAAATAACTTGATTCCTTTCTGTTCTGATTTTATATAAGAAATGTGCTGATATCATATTACAAAAAGCTTTGTGTAGTTAAGATAAAGTTTACATAATAGCACCTAGTGATCTGAAATCCAATGACAAGACCACAAGCTTCGAAAATTTAATATTATGCTGACACCTAAGTCGACGTAGAACTTGATTATATCAAACCAACCTTTAGTAGGCAAGGATGATGATCTGCTCGTCCCTCTTTTTTATGAAAGTTGCAAAAACAAATATTGTGGTGAAAAAAGCTTTATTAAAGCAACCAAAAACACCCACAAACGATTCGTTCTTCTTAGAAAACTGAATTTAAGACCTCATAAAATTCACTTTAATTCCTCTGCCCAAGAGAAACACATGGAGGCAAAATTAGCGAGTAGATTATTTCGTGACTAGTTATTTATTTTCCAGGGCTTGTACAATCATCTGGTTTTCAGAGCGGGCAGGATGTACGCATGCGTATGGCGCCTGTCGCAAGAATGTACCTGATATAACCAATAATTTAAATACGCGGTTAGATATTAGCCATGTTGGGCGTCCTTCCACGTACAATGATATCATCATGACGCAGCGATGAGTTCATACATAGCAATCAAAGCGATTCTTTTCCTGAATTCAAATATTCAAAGCTATCAATGTTGTCATACAGTAAAAACGGGTAAAAAAAATATCAGTGCACTAAACAATCGTAAACATTATCTTTTTGATTTCTTTTGGTGTCGAAAAACGTAACCATTTGACCCAACTAATTAATACATTGCTACATGAAGTTAAATGTGAAAGAATCGTGATCTGAGGATTGTTTACCTTGACATTTAGATCCCATCTTAGTTATAGCGCACTGAATACGCTTTCAAGCTTCAGCGTTTCCTGCACTTTAAAGCATTCTTTGTATGTCTTTGTCTATACTAAGACGAACCCATAGACGGGATGTTGTAATTATAGCTTCCAATTGCATGATGAGTATAAGATTCACTTCTGGATATAACTATTTTGCTAAGGTATAAAATGCGAGAAATGCATAGTTTTCGGCACCGTGTAGGGAAGAAAAAAAAAACCTACTGGAAGCATAGAGTCTTTACACACAGCGTATCAAATGGCCAACACAGACAATTCGGATAATTTTAGTGTCGTGAGCTCACGCCAACTAGCCTTAACAAAAACGACAGTGTGATTGCACTTAGTTATTCAGATTCTGCTCTTTCACGATCTTGGCGAACATTTTTTTCAGTGAAACATTAATTTTAGAAAGGCACATCCACCTTAGTTACAATGAAAACTTTAATCTCTTAATTCTCTCTCTCTCTCTCTCTCTCTCTCTCTCTCTCTCTCTCTCTTTCTCTCTCATTTTTCTTACCCTGACAAACGCATTTGTTTTATGTTTCCCCATCGTTTCTTTTTTCATAAATTGTCAGCATAAACTCTCCGCTTCGATTTTGCTCTTAAGCATTGCAACATTACACTTCGTAACGGAATAAGATTAACCAAAATGAAGGTGGGAGTGAGGGATAGTCTATCCACACCCATCCCCCTCTCTCTCTCTCTCTATATATATATATATCTATCTATCTATCTATCTATCTATCTATCTATCTATCTATCTATCTATCTATCTATCTATCTATCTATCTATCTATCTATCTATCTATCTATCTATCTATCTATCTATCTATCTATCTATCTATCTATCTATCTATCTATCTATCAATCTGTGTGTGTGTGTGTGTGCGTTTTTTATGTAGTCTGTGTATTAATTTCAACATAATAATATCACTCTATACCTCTCTCTTGCTCTCTCCCCCTCTACATCTATCTTAGTGAGAACAGAAGCAGTTAGGAGGGGAAGACCCAAAGACTTATCTTGTACAAACTCTAACTTGTATTATTTAATGTCATAATACATGTGCATAGTCCAAATTTTTTAAACTAGAAAAATTACGTTGTTAGTTATTGGTTTTTTAAAGCACAGGTGAATTGTATATCGTTTTTGTATTAGTGCGGCACTTACTTTTTAAACATTAATAGAATGTTTAACTTTTAGGTTATACCACAGCATTAATTTTTTTATAAAAACGATACTCCTCTTTGTTTTAGTCACGACTGACAAGATTTATACAAAGCTTTAAAGTTTCAAACTATTAAGTCTATTCTATAAAAACTTAAAAGGGTTTAAATAAAAAAAGCTAACCATTAAATTATCGAAAAAAGCATGCAGATACACAACAACATAACCGGTACAGTTAAAGTTTAAAACACAGATGATTTTTGTTGTTGCATTTCTGGCATCATTGAAAGTGGACACTTGTCTTGTAAATGGCATATCCCATAAGATTTAGTCTCACAGGGGAAGGGATCACAAACATCATTTTTTTTATAAAGGCGGACACAAAAGAGGGAAAACACTTATGCCACGTTTATATTGACTGATAAATACAACAGAGAGACAGAGAGAGAGAGAGAGAGAGAGAGAGAGAGAGAGAGAGAGAAAGAGAGAGAGAGAAGAAGAGAGAGAGAGAGAGAGATAGAGAGAGAGAGAAAGAGAGAGAAAGAAAGAATAGAAGAAGAGAGATATATAGATAGAAGAAAGAGAGAGATAGAGAAGGTGTGGAGGGGGTAGAGATAAGAAAAAAGTGAGCAGATTAAAGAAAAAAGACAGAGGCAGACTAAGAAACAGACAGACAGACAGGCAGTCGGACACACAGACAGATAGAGACAGATACAGAAAAGAGAGAGAAGGAAATATAACTCTGAAATGAGGGGGCGCGACACATAAGTTCAGTGTCAAGCCACACCATTCTGTTTACTTGCCTGTCCAGTCGCCCACTCATAAGCTTGGTTCAACTCTTATCCTTCAGCGGAAATCCACGTATATTTAAGGATCAAACAGAGCGGTTCATAGCATGTCACTAAACCGCATTTCAGTCATATTTGTCTGCGAAAGATTACCAATGTAGCCAAAGTTAACTATCAACCCTTTATGTTTCTCATTGCCTATCTATGATATTGATTTAGTTACTGACTTCTCAGCGTAAGGTCAGGAACGGCGCTATCTCGTAGACGTGTCTCAAGAGTAGCGCTGACAATTGTACGCACATAAACATAAACATATTGAACAACATGGATACTGAATTTTAGGATTTGTGTAAGATCTCTCCAATTACAAATTAAACTTTAAATTTAAATTAAATTTATTTAAAAACAATTGTAACCTTATTTAATTATCTTGAAGACAATGGTTAAATATTATTTTCTGTTGAAAATCCAAATTTTTTAATAGACAGACAGATAGATAGATAGATAGATAGATAGATAGATAGATAGATATATAGATAGATAGATAGATAGATAGATAGATAGATATACAGAAAGATAGATAGAGAGAGAGAGAAAGAGAGAAATAAGGAGGGAAAAACAATGATTGTCATTTAGAAAAACAGAAAACGTGTCTACTGTTTATGTGTCATTGCACAAATTAATTAACCTTTTCCTTATTTATTTAAAACCTAGTTTAATTGTTACTCATATTATGGCTGCTATGGTCGATATTTCGCGTCTAATCAACTAGGTTCGGCACTTTAAATAGAACAGACCACACTGAGACAAGAAAAACTGTCGAGCCCACAGCTGGCTTATGTCTACGCCTTTCAACTGACTGGCGATGCTTGGAGTGATACTTTCCTGAAAAGAACACAACTTGAAGGAAATCGATTTAAGATCGTCCTTCCGAGAAAGATCTCGGAAAAAAACGAGAGGAGCGTAAATCGATAACGATGTGGAGCGCATTTATAAGTGTGGAACAGGCTATGAAAGTGCTTTACAAGCGTGTGGAGTAAGACTTCATACCAACCGTGCATCATTTCTCTGAAATAACGTGAAGCGTTCGTATTGTCAAGAATGTCGTAAACAAAAATGTCCAGCTTCACTCAAGTTTATAATTATATTTGTCACTTACGGGCAAATTAGGTGCTTTTTTCATAGCCTAGCAAATTCTAAGGAACACTTGTCACACCAATAGTCTAGCCCTGTCATCTAAAGTATTTTCAAACCCAAGATTCACGCTTATCTAGAAAACTCACACTTTAGATTAGTTCAAGCTGGGCCTAATTTAACTTAATGGTATTAAAACGCAGACTAGTACAAAAGGAGAAGAGCGAGAACATCATAGAGAAAAAACAACAACATCGGAGAGAGAGAGAGAGAGAGAGAGAGAGAGAGAGAGAGAGAGAGAGAGAGAGAGAGAGAGAGAGAGACAGAGAGACAGAAGAGAGAGAGACAGACAGACAGACAGACAGACAGACATACAGACAGACAGACAGACAGACAGATAGATAGACAGACAGAGACAGAGAGGTATAAAGAAAATAAATTTCCGCTCCAAATACTCTGGTGTACCTTTTTCAGTCTTAGAAAATTTAAACCTCACATCACTATACACGAAAGCCATTAACAACAAGAAATAAAGCAACATCTAGCACAGACATTTTACCCTGTGCCTCATACTTGAGAATGATTAAGATTAACCCCATTTTTGAAAGAATGTTAAAAAATAGACCGGAAAGTAACCTCGGCTGTAATGACTACTTTGAAAAAAAATGCAAAACTGAATCTTAAACTGGCTCTTGTAGCACCAGGTTTCGATAGCGAAAGTACTCAGATTTTGATTTTTTGCTTTTCTGAAATTTTTGACCGAACACGCATGCTAAAGAAAGATAAGAAAAGATATATTAATTTTTCCAGACGTTTTGAATTGTGATTAACAAAATTATTTGGACATTATTTAAAAAGTCATTGCGGGTTACGTTACAAACGGGTCTTTACAACTATCGCTAACGTCGACAGGCTCAGAACTTGTCTATTTAGCCCTTGATTCTAAGCCACCCATCGCATGTATAATTTTGTGTTTTTTTCTGAATTTCAAATAGGTTTTTTCTCACTTTCTGCTCCTTGAGTATAATAATATTTTCTGTGCGCACGTGCTTTGAATATAAAGTCTAACTCTAACTCTAACCCTCATGCCAGTTATAAATAAAGCCATAATACCACACACCTTAATCATAAAAAACCCCACAGACACACAAACACACACAAACTAAACACTAGAAGCAAAATAATCACGATAAAACGCCAACGAAAAAGAAGGGGTAAAAAGCAAAATAACAAAAGAACGTAAAGCAGCAGTGCCAAATAGAATTCTACGCCGATAGCAAGAAGCAAATTGTTTCGGAGTCCAGTAGATAACCTTTATTATTCGACCCTGGAGACCAATTGTCCAGAGTGCGGCATTTCGGAATATTGCTGTTAAATAAAAATCACCATCCTCTTTATTACTACTTAGACTACAGTTTGACCAAAATGAATCAGGATAACTATAAACTTGTTGTTTCCCATGCTTCGGTTCTTTCAATTTAGATGACTTAATGAGATCTAAAAAGTTACAACTATCCAAGTCATGTCATAAAGATTTATAAATAACCTTGCATAAAATAGAATGCACCGAAAGTAAAAAAAAAGGGTTAGTGTCGAGGAAAGAGAGAAAAATAATATTATAAAGGACTACCACTTCACCTATTTAGATTTTGACCATAAAAGATCTTCAGTGTTAAGTTTTTTAAATTCTTTTATCACAAAATAGTTTACAGAAGAATCCTAAAATACTTCCTATCTTTTAAAAATAAATAGGAAAGAAATGTCAATATATCTATAATAGTTGAGACGCAAGAGAGAGTTTGCGGTTCCAGAGGAGGTAGAATAAGAACAAAGCGTACATACTAAGTTATCCTTAAAAAATAAACAGATATTTGACCCTTTTTCTGAGAAGGAACGCGATCAATTAAGTATCAGGAACACAAGTTGGGCAGCCCCCATGTTCAGACCCATTAGTCGATAAGGCTTTCAATAAATCTGTACAGTATTTAGATCCTTTCTAGAGGTCTAATTACCGGAGAGAAAATAGATAGGGAGAAGAGAAAATCTCAAAGCTTTTCATAATTGAAAATATAACGCTACCTGATTTTGTTGTAGTACTACCATGTCATGTTGTGCATGTAACGAACAAATACCGATGTCGTTTTGAAAGCATGAAAATAAAAAGGTAATAGATGAAACATAACAGTCGTAAAGATAATAATAAAACAAAATGCGTTCTACATTTGTTCCGTCAGTATAGCCCCGGCACTAGAGTGATGATATTGGCCACATTTCTAGCAGCGCTTACTGTGAACGCTATCGATTTTTCAAGTGACGTCCGTCAGCCTTGCTCCCACGCAGAGGAGCGATTGGGCCGGGCAGTCAGAACTAGATCTAGTACTGGAGTCGAGCGGTTGAGAGCGCGCTCTACGCCAGACCGAGCCATGACTGGATTACGGCGACTAGGCCTAAACTTCGTTATTGGTTAGCTCACCCTGGCAGACTTGATTAACGACGTGCAGCCTAAGCACCCACGCGAAAAACAATTTGTATAATTATAGAGAATCTCTCGGACTCGAACTGTCGACCAACTGAAAACAGCGCAAAAAATCATGCATGTGCTTGTTTATTAACTTATTCTTTTTGTGTACAAACGATTCTAGACAAACATACACACTAGACTCACCATGACTGTAAAGATTTTATGAACAGCTACAATGAAGAAGAAACATGATGTTTTCATTACCCTAGTTTTAATTAATTAGAAAACAAAATTATAAAAAAATTATCTTTACACACCAAATTTCCACCTTGCCCGAGTTAAAAAAAAAATAGAGAACGACTTTAAAAGACACTATGTTTAACTAGATTGAATTTCCTAAAAACGTATTAAAAACTTGTTGACAATTAAAGTGCATAAAACCTAAAACAAAAACGGGCATTCGCGTCATAAAGTTGAGATGCTATGCTTTGCCAGCATAAAGATTAGGATCTTGTCGAAAATCGATATGTTGGTAATAGAAACACAATGGTGGTTAATGTAGAAGGATGCCATTAAGAGTTAATTTCCTGTAGATGTGGAGGCTAATAAACAGTCGTTACACTCACTAATATTTCTTAAGAGCATCTTAAACAAATTGGGAAAAATAGGGAACACGATTTATGGTTAGAGAGTAAAGTAAAGAGAGAGAGACGGAGAGAGACAGAGAGAGAGAGAGAAAAGAGAGAAAGAAAAAGAGAGAGAGAGAGAGAGAGAGAGAGAGAGAGAGAGAGAGAGAGAGAGAGAGAGAGAGAGAGAGAGAGAGAGGAGAGAGAGAGTCAGAAAGAGAGGTAGGGAGAAATTCGCGAACCAGATAGAGAGTGGGACCTATTATTTTAAAATTAAGGCGGTCTTCAAGCTTGATTAGGACATTTACTAAAACTATGTGTCTGTCATTTTGGCTGTCCCATTTATAAAATCATTTTCACGAATTTAGATAAAAGCTTTAGTTAGAATTTTAAGAATTCACATGTATTCACCACACCCACTACTACCATTACAACCCCTAATGTTACAGCAAAGAGTGGTACAGTTTTAAGTAACCGGTATATTTATTACTACTTCTACTACTACTACTACTACTACTACTACTACTACTACTACTACTACTACTACTACTACTACTACTACTACTACTACTACTACTACTACTACTACTACTACTACTACTACTACTACTACTACTACAGTGAAATAAAACATGTCGGTGCTATTACTGTCTACATAAACACTCCTTTTCCTTTATTTTTCGAGTTAGGTTTGGAGAAAACTGCCCATCGTGGATCAGATTACTTCGAGCTGAAAACCTTTAACCGACAAGGTGAATTATTGATAGTTGAAGTATGACGCCCATTAATTTCCTATAGATCGACAGCATGATGAACATTAAACGTTCAGTGCCCCCTGTTGAGGTTTAGTGACCGCTGCAACTACCTTTAACATATCGATAGCGGAACAAAAGCACAGTATTCACTCATGCTGGTTCAATACGATAACTGCTTATTTTTTAACGAGAGTTTTGGGTTTCTTCACCCCTTGCTTTCCTAAAAACACCCACACGAAAACGGATGACATGGTAGATAAAGTAAAAAACCGATTGAGCCAGAAGTAACATAGATGGATCATACCACTCTCTATCTCTATCTGTCTACCCCCCCCCCTCTCTCTCTCTCTCTCTCTCTCTCTCTCTCTCTCTCTCTTCGGTCATTCTAATCAATTCTTGATCTAGTTATTTTTACGCTTCTATCCCGTTGATTTTGTATAACAACGAAAGACAACCTATTTCTTAAAAAAAAAAAAAACAGTTTACTATTTCCACAAATAATTTACAATTAGACAGTTTAAATGGTTAAATGAGACACTGGGCCATTTGAGAGGATCTCCGTCATAATAAATATTGTATGTTTCGGTTGAGAAACGTACTCTCTGAGACTAAAACACTTGCAATAAGCAATGGATAAATGTGGCGAAAAAAAGTAAATACAAGTATTATCTACAACTGTATCTACAATACATTCTTAATCTCGAAGCCAATGCGACGTTTATTTTTAACGACTCTTATTCTCAGTATCGACGTTGTCACACTGAGACAAAATTAGAAAGCAACCCAACTTATTATTGAAAAACAGTATTTTTATTTTGGATACAGCAAAAATAATGAACTATCCATTTTTGATCAGTAGAGTTATCATTTCGATGTAATGCTTTCTCATTTCATAATGCCCATCCTCAATTTCCTCATAGTTTTAATATGGAGATCCTCTTGTTTAATCATCTTTGATAATTATCAAATATATCAATTATAATTGATTGTTACATAATAACATGGTCTTAAAATGTTAAAGCAGTTTCTGAAACATTTTGTTATACCATCTACCATATATAACAATACTTGATTGACGAATACTCACCAAAGAGAAACGGTTTGAGAGAAGTCAGTAAACGTTTTCAATACAAATCGAACATTGCAGAATTCACACTCCTCAAAAACATAAAGATCAGACAGGCTAAAAATCAATTTGAGGAAGATCGTCGGTAATAAGTAAAACTTTAAACTGATTGCACGGGAAACTCCACACTATTGAGTGCTATCAGTCCTGAAACAACCAGGCTACTCTGAAATTCTTCTACGTCTCAATAAATACAAATCAGAAAGTTTTGTTTCGCTAAATCATTGCTATCTTAAAAATAAATAGTAATTTGAAAGAATCAAAGAAGATGTTAGATCTAAAACACAGCCAATATGCGTTTATAAACAATCGCGTTAGGCATTGTAAATTCACACCTTTTTGAACTCAGCACAACTGAAGGCTCGCCCTGACAGTGAGCGACTCCGCCAGTGTGAGTTAGGGGAGTGAGGCTCTGATGCTGCTGCTCCTTCCTCTCTCACTCTGCTTCCAGTTCCGATCATGCCGTGATTGGAACCTGAAATATTGATGTGAGAGCGAGAGAGAGAGAGAGAGAGAGAGAGAGAGAGAGAGAGAGAGAGAGAGAGAGAGAGAGAGAGAGAGAGAGAGAGCGAGAGAGAGAAGAGAGAGAGAAGAGAGAGAGCGAGAGAGAGAGAGAGCAAGAACGAAAAAGAGAGCGATAGAGAGGGGGCACAGAAATAGAGCAAATAAGAGTATTGGGGGAGACAGAGAAATATGTCTTTGCGTGACTTAGCGTGGGCAAAAACACGGACTTAAAAATGAAAGGCGAGCACTGTTAAAAAGAAAGCAGAGGGAGCGAGAGATAAAAAATAACTAGAGAAAAAAAGGACGGAGAGACGTAAAACATAGCGTGTGAAAAGCCAGTGTCGTCCATTTGCTATTAAAATATCTACACCCCAATGATGAAAAAACTTCAGCTAACACTTTAAAATATTATATATATATATATATCCTATACGGCTATGATATGTTTTCGCATTGGGAATTTCATTATTGTAGTAAACAGATAGTTCCCACATCGACAATGTTGCCTGTCAACCGCTATAGATGTTTTAGCTTTTAACCTATAAACAATACAGCTCCGTTTCTTTTGTTGTTGTTGTTTTCTTTTTTCGTTTATTGATAACTTGTTTGAGTGGATAAACAAACTTGGCGATAATAATGTGAAAACATTTAAAAAATAATATTTCAAAAGAATTCACTTATTTTTCGTGTCTTGGAAACCTCCTGGAGCTTGATACCATGACACACAAACATGCGAATAGCACCAACACAATTTGTTTTGAATTCCTTTGGTTGTGCTAACTGGTTGTATGGTGATAGAAAATGTACTAAAAGACGCCAACCTGGAATAGAGTTAATGAATTTTGTCCAGTCTAATCTTAATCAAACATGTCAAATCCAGTTCGAGAGTACATATGTACTGCCCTCCTCGTTTGGCCTACTGCTGTAGTGTCTGATCACAGATTTCTATTTATAGCAAGAGTTGCGATTCTAAAACATGTATGTGCCTTAACGCTACTTGATGTTTTGCCTCTAGTTTCAAACTCGCTACTTGACTTTCACTTCATCGCTAAGCCTTTCACACTGAGATTAGACCTAGCACTCCACCAATCACCACTTTCACTTGCAGAGTAAATTAAAACTTGCTGGATGAGCCTCACATTGAGGATGGCTAGGGTCTGTTAGAGGATCGATAAGATTTTTATCTCACATTCTAGATCCCTACTTCTTATTTTCTAATTATAATTGGCTCCACCTAAAGGCTTAATTTTCTTTCTAACACAATAGTAATGAATTTTATGTTTTCGTATCCAGAAAGTGATCCCGCTGGAGTCAGAAAAGACCCACTCCAATGCTGCATCTCAATCACCTATCTAATCACATGAGTAGGCCAAGACTCTGATATCTGTCGATGTTTGTTGGTACAACTTAGATGACTGAAACGTGTTTGAATAGTACTGAAATACGTAAAAGAGACTAAATAAAATTGAAATACAAAAAGTGTGGGAATAATAATTATATTAATCTTAAATTTGGCAAAACAGACAACTCTTTTTTCAACTTAACCTTCTCGCAATTGCGACATTGTCTCCCTTCCTGAAACTATGTTAAAAAGTAAATCACAATACAATGTTTGCAACTGTGCATATGGTATGGGAGACAATATGAAGGAATTAACTTTTTGAAATCTAGAAGTTGAAGTAAACCTTGTTTTTATTGTTTTGTTTCGGATATGCTTGAAACTTTTACAATTTTGTTGTAAATTTTCTTACTACATGAATTACAGTGGCATGGCCATTTTTATGATTTCCAAAACGCGCCAAAGGGCATTAAAACTAGTGTTTTAAAAACATAGGTTTAGATGGTCTGGTTAGTGTTAATATTTTATGGACATTGCTGTTATTACATATATTCAAAGTCTCTGATAGTAGTTCAGTCACCCCTCGCGCAAAAAAACCCGTTAACACAAGACATTAACAAAAAGTTTACATAAAATAATAATAGATAGCATTTGGATAAGATTTGGAGTAAAACTTAGCTGGGAAAGTGCTTTTCTTTTTTTGATAGGATATGAAATAGATCAGAAAAGAAAACCAAACACAAAAAAAACGCCAATCGCATGAAAAAATTTACCCTGCCCAGTTGTCAAAAGTACCAACAAAACAGTACAAAAATCAGTGCAAATAAAGGCAGTTTAACATACGACTACGATCATAACAGGACGAACAAAGAAAAGCAGTATACATTAAAGCTCTCAAGTAAAGAATAACACACCTACTTTGAAGATACGTACGCTTATTTATTACAACAGCTAAGAGCAAAAACTAATGATAGTTGTTGAAACCTTCAAGAGATCTAGGCATAGGATTTTGACAAAAAACAAAACAAAACAAAAAATTGTCATGCACTCGATAGAAAGTCAAGCTGTTGAGAGAAACGGGTTAAAATGAAAGGATTAAAAAGAGGCAATAATAAGACATGTTACTGACAAAATTAATATTGAATAAACTGTCGCAGTTGGCCATGAAATATGAAATATTCTAGGCACAAAAACAATAAAACTATACTTTTTGAATACGAAAGTTCTTTAATAAATGAACTAACATAAAACATGCTCTTTACCATCAATAAAAAGCGTTGCACCAGTTTAAGAGGAGTATAACTAGATATACCTAGGTTGGTATACAATTTTTTGTTTAAGGAATGAAATTAGTAAGTACAATTAAGTAAGATCATAATAGCATATTAAGGGGAGTTTTAGTCCAAGAAATTGTCTACATAAGCATACAGGTGTTCAGAAGTCGGGATAATCAGTTTTTGTGATCCAACATTTTGTAATAACATCGAATGAGGCATGGCGTAAACGATGCTCGTGCAGACAAGCTATCATCTTAAAATGTTCATATAAACAGTTATTTCTTTTTTGGTTTTCCCGAGAAGAAATAAGGAAATAAAAATATAGAAATCAACAACAAACAAACATGAGATTGCATTGCTACCCAACAGCTATCTATCAACAAGGCTATTATATTTGTTTATAACGTTATCAAGAATGTTCTTTACGTTGCACTAAGAGCATGATTTTAAGTGTTGGTTGAAGAAATCTTCTATAATATTGATAAAAAGAGAAACTGATTGTGTACACGATGGATAGTAAGTTTGTTATATATCTACGTTTTATCATATATCGGTTTACCGATGTAGCACCAATAGCTTAGTGAGCAGAGGAACTGAAGTGAAAACCACTTACAAAGTGAGAATCACTAACAAACATGAGCAGTAAAATATTGCAAACAATGGACTAACAATATAAAAACAAACTTTCTCTCTCTCACTCTCTCCCTCTCTCTCTCTCTCTCTCTCTCTCTCTCTCTCTCTCTTTGTCACACACACTCTCTCTCTCTTTTATTTTTTCTCTCTATCTATCTATTTCGACATAGTTCCAACAAGTATTTGTTCGTCATAAAATGAGTATGCTAGATATTTCGTATAAATGTTTCACTATTGCATTTAATAACATCTTTCAAAATTGAAATGTAAAATAATGATGACAAATGAAATTGCGAATTAGAGCAGTGATCAGCAGTCTTTTTTTTCACACCTTAAGATGGATATCGCCAGGCGCCGCACGCTTTATGTCTTCTCCAGGAATCACCAAACCGCTGTCCGAGCGCTCCCCAGTGAGACTCCGCTCTAGAGTGTCGCTGTAGAACGAGTCCAGCTTGCGGTCCACCCTGGCTGTCACGCTGATCAGAGACACGGAATTGACCTCCCCTATCTTGTCACTACTGGACGTCCGTTCTATGAACGAGAACTCCGCCGAGGACGACTTTTCTGGCTGGTGGCTCACAGTCATGTTTTTGGACAGCTTGCCAAACAGTGATTTGAACCCTGGCTTCCCGCTGTAATGCGGTTGAGAGGATTTGGCGCTCCCTATGGATAAAGGACTTTTCTCCTTGTAAGCGTCTCTCTTCTTGGGCATAGTGAGACGGAGTTTTTCCCAGAACTTTTCCAGCTCCTTCTCATACTTGGCCAGTTGTTTGTTGCACTTGCCCCCAGGCTGGATACAAGTGGTGCTGGTTGGGTTACCCTCTGGCTCCAAGGGTTCTCTTGGATAACGCAGACACTTCACGGAGTCGATTATGAAGCGGAGGGTTTTGTCCATCTTCTTTTTATCCTGCAACATTCACGAGAATTTGGATGTGGAATGTGGACATTTTGCCTTTTATATACAAATGAAGCTGATCAACAAAGTATTACATATTGATTGTAGAACACTTTTTATCTATGGTAAAAAGCTTTTATTGTATATAAAACTTTAAATACTCTACTAAACAAGATAGAGACAGAAATGTAGATAGTTATGTTACATGCATCAATATGGCTTTTTTAAATTAAAAAACCCATCAAAGAACTGCCTTTTTTAATCAAATTATTTAATTTACCTTTTTTAATGAGGATGGGGGAAGGGACGTCATTGTAAATGAAGTATACACAATTTAGTTTTAGGCCTTGCGACACCTGAGTTAGCATTGTAAGATCAGTAATATGATATGCTGGAACAAACCTTATCAATATCGTCCATCAGAATCGGAATAATCCTCTGCTTGAGCTTGATACACGTCTCGTGTTGAGCGATCAGGTACTCGAACCTGCACCATTCGTTGTTGATGTAGTCGGAGGTGAGCAGCATGATGCATCGCCGGGACTTCTCCACCGCTTCCAGGATTTCCTCGCTCTTCACTGGAACAAATGGGAATTGTAAAAAGAACACAAATTACAGTCTTAATCATTGATGGAAACGACACAACCTTTTCTGTCAAAATTTCATAGCTTACATAGTATCCCCTACCCAATCTTCAAATATTTGAAACTAACGAAAACAATATAACAATCGTCAATTAATTCGTGACAAAAACTTTTGTAACAATTATTTATTATTATTTCCATGTCAAATGCTTAATATAGCCCACATTGTATAATACCTTGACCCAGAAAAAGAATTCAATCAATGAAAGTTAGACAAGTAGACGGAACAAATAAGATTTTTCAAAGTTTTATTTTGCGTCTCTAATCTCAGCAAACTGAGTGGTTGCTAAAATCCTGCTTATACGCTAATAATAATTTTAGATCTCGCTTCTTAGTTTAATGATTAAACACGTAGTGGACTGCTTATGACTACCTGATGTTCGTTTTTTCCCGATAGCAAAATTGTCCCTATCATTATCTCATGGATACAATAAGAAACATTTTCCAAACTCATACTGACCGTCTCCTGCTAGGCCGTCCCTGACGTGCATGTAGAGCTTGTGGCCCAGTCCCTCCAGCTTGGGCTGCAGGACAGTCTTCACAAACAGGTAGTCGCCCTCCGTCAGGGACACGTACGCGTCGTAAAGCTTGTCATCTGGGGGAGTAAAGCGTTACATATCGTACTCTCAGTTTAAAATCTGTATCATACGCAACAACATGCCTATCATCTGAGATATCAGAAAACTAGACACCAAAACGATGGGCGAGACGGCCTCGTCCGTGTAGCATAGCAACTATTTCTAATCTCCGGCTAATTGTCTCAACCATTGTATCAATTTGCTTACAAATTTTACTGTATCTGGCCTTGTTTAAAAACACGGTATAATTTCCCCATTGCACCTGAAAGTTATGGTTCGGTTAACTTTCTTATTACTATGTTTTCCCTAATTAGTGCCCGTCCCTTTTGACCCTTCTCCCCTAATTTTCTTCTTGGTTCCATTTTGTTCTCTTGTAAATTAGTGTTTACTATATTAGTACGGTTTGCTAAAAATCCTAACTTGAACTATATCTTCGTAAACTGGACATCGGAGAAGCATGCTCATGACTACCATTATTAAAAACACAACATCAGTCTAATTGTGTTAACCTATATTTATGCGCAGTATTTTATTGTCGATTTTTAAAAAAAGTAATTCCTTTTGCGTTTGTTTATATTTTAAATATTAAGTTTGAAGAAGGTTTACTTTATCCTAGTGAAATACCCTTTAACTAAACTCACCATCATCCTCGTAAGCCTTGAACATGTTGATCACCTTGAAGACGAAGACAGCCCTGTTGCGCCATAGTATATACCAGGCGATGGCACACGCCAGAAAACACACACTGGGAACTGCGATCCCTACCGCTAACGCAAGGATCTTTGAGGATGCTGAGGAGTCAAGTTCATAAAACTAGTTTTACTAAGAACATGCTATTTTTTCATAGAAAGCAAGGCGCTCTCCTAGCTGAATTACTCTGACGTCTCAAGGAAGATCCTATAGGGTTATAGGACCCCCAAGAGGGGTTCCAGGGAAGTCGGACTTCTTGACCTGTCACACATTATGACTTATATATACTGACAACGAACCAACCAGTAGGAAAAATTTACGATCCCCAGATACACTAGTTTGTGTATTGAGTCGCTGAAAAGATCTTTGTAGATGCGAATACTATATTGATTGAAAGCTAAGTGATAGACATATATTTGCTTCGAACTCCGTATTCATTAATTTCATATCACTGCATACAATAGCAAAGCAAAAGCTTAGCCATGAAACAGCATTGAAACGTATCGACTGATTTATCAAAATACATGTAACTGATCCCGAGAAACTTAGTTCTGATTATTTCTCCAAAGGCTGGGACTATTTTTGTGTCAGACGAAAGACACAAGAAACCAACAAACTAAACAAAGTATATTGAACGCTTATCGTTGAGGCAGTGTCCACGATTTTACTGTTTTATGCATTAACTAGAATTATTTTTTTTTATAACCAACAAGATTCTTAAATAACTCCATATCTCTTTACATAACCATTTCTGCGATATACCCCATCTGCGCAATGAGAATGTTGTGAAGATGTTGACACGCCTAATGTACAGGACTGTTGTGAAGCTTACACAACCCACTTATTACACAATGTGTCACTGTTTTAGATTTTACAATTAAAACATGTGCTTTGTGGGAATGTTAGACTTAAAGCTCAAACGCAACAGATGTGACCTGATCGATTATTCCTTGTGCACAAAAACACTGAAATTTTAATCGGACATGTTTATCAGGATGATATCTTTTGTTGAAGAAATTTTCAATAGAGAGTAAAATGTGTGGTGGTTATTGACATAATGTCCGATCTTTAACATAAAAAGGTGTAGTTTTAACACTTTACATTATGATATAAGGGAAACAAACAATTTCTTGATATTACATGTTTATCCATAAACTTACACAAACCCTTTGGTATGTCCGTGGTTTCGCCCGGTGTCTGTCAAAAACACGTTCAACCATGCCCTCATCCTTCATTATATTTTAGGAGCAGTTTAATATGTGATTGAATATTAAATAAACCGTTCCTCATGTTTAAATCAACAATCAAAGGAAAACAAATTGTTTAAACTATCGGAGCTCGCACACAGTTTAACATTTTGAATACGTTATTTTTAATCCGGCAATGTATAGAAAAATGTATCATTGGCGCAAGTTTGACATAACAAACTTTTGTTTTATCCATTTTTTCCGTCGGTTACTATAATGCTCTAGTTAGCAATCTCTTTTCCCAAAATCGTTGCATAAACAGAGTTCCCTGTTCTGTTCAATTAGTCCAGCCATAAGTACCTGCGGGATCGGGTATTTTCTTTTCACAGAAATCGCCGGTCCAGCCGAATGGACAGTTGCAGAACATGTCCACGTCCTGGGGCGGCTTGTAGAGGCAGGAGCCGCGGGCACAGGGAAGGGTGCACCGCTTGTCCTTGCACAGAACGCCCTGCCACTCGGGGGCGCATGCGCAACTGGAGTGGCCGTTGGCCGTCTTGTAGCAGGTGCCGCCATGCAGGCAGAAGAGGTAGCATTGCTTGTGGGCGCAGGTCTCGCCCTCGTAGCCCAGCTCACACTCGCAGCGCTGGCCGCCCGGGCAAGTCCCGTGCTCGCACCTGGTGGGGGGACACAGCAAACACAATAATGTCATTTATTGAAAAAATGCCCACATCTAAAGAGAGAATGCAGCAATATATATAATATTTGATTAATTTTGAAAAATGCTCATACCTTATGACAGAGTACAGCAATTAAAAAAAAATCTTGTCCAATTATATAACGCCTGGCAACACAGCTGTATATGTTTATAGCAGAACGAACCTTATAAAGCTGCTTAACTTTTACAGCACGCTCAGTTGTTGCATTGGCAGATAGCCAATATTCGCGTTCAGTCACCCCTTTTTTCAAAAGTCAGATTTGAAATACTTAAGACGATTGCAAACAAAGTGATTTTTATCACGTTATCTAGAAATCAATCAACTTGTTGAACATAGAAGTCAACCATTGCACCGAGGTAAGTCCTATCAGCTTCAGGGCATGACGCAAGTACCGGTACTGGAACCAAGACACGAACGAGGACTTTATAACCTAGTCTTATTCTATTGAGTGTAATAGACTATGCCCTCCACATCTTGTTTGATTTTTTTCCTCAGCGTGTTTCTTCTCTGCAACATATTAGTTCCTTGTGTGATAATGATAAGCGTTGCAAACTAACAAGGCAGTCTACATCTTAGCATGTAGAGACCAAACGCAATAAGTATTTTTTATGATTCAAGTAAAACTTCGAAAATGATGTGTTTCTGTTTCTGTTTTACGAGAGCTGGACAAACAGAATATATAAAACGTATCATTGTACTAGAGGAATAAAATGCAGTGCCAAATACATGTATACTTAGCCAACGTACACTTTGCCTGTTTGGTCACATTGTCTCTCCTCTGGCGCCAGGGGGTATTCCGATTGTAGCACGACGGGTGCATCTGGACGGAAGGGAGACAACCATGGGCGCACGAGCACAACATTACATGGCGTTTCAGGGTATACATCAATGACTTTTCATAGGTAACATTTAAGGATTGATTAGGAAACCATCCCTTTTTATTTCACAAAAGAAGCAAAGTTTCTGCTCCGATTATCTGATTACTTATCTAAGATCATCAGTTTTTATTTTTATTTGATTAAATATTTTTTACTATCATCTACACGACATCAGTTTACGAACTATCAAAATTTGATTTACTAAGGTATTATATATAAAGTTAACAATTGAAAGGTGAGTTCTGAAAAAATAAATACTGAATACGAAATGTAGATAGGATCAGAACGTATCTGATACAACGTTACTTACCATCAGACTTGTTGCACATGAGGGTGCAGTCCTCTAATACAACGCATTTCTCTTCTTCTGAGCAGATACCCTGAGCGCACAAGTCCCCGCAGATTCCTTTTGTTGTAAACTGAAGAAAATCAATAGGGCATCACGATGCAACCAAACGAATTCAAACTGAATTTTTAACTAGAAAGTTATTACAGTTAGTATTATTTCTCTTGCTACACTTTCTTGCCATACCAAGATTCTACCATCACCAACACAAGAAAGTTTGCCTTTAGCTTTCAATCTGTCTGTCCATTTTAAACACTTTAACATGTTTACAATGTCACATTTGTCCCGATTTTGTCTGTCTGCTTGTCTTTACATCTGCCTGTGTGTTCTTCTCTTTTAATCTATTTATGTTCCTCTCTCAGTCCATCCAACATATAGTATCAAATGTAATGGGAAATGATTATATCATATCTGTTAAGATTATGCCTTTGAAGGGTGGAATCAGTCAGTTAAAAAAATAAAAACATTATTTTTAACAATAACTAAACGTGACAATTGATAATTGTGTAATTTCCTTGTATGCCCCGGCATATTCCCTTTTCACTAATACCTTCAGTAAAATATAAAATTCATTAAGTAACAATATTTTGGAAATAAAGACCATTCACTTTATTTCTCAGCATAAAGCATCTTGTATAACAGAAACCTTGGCGTTAGCTATTTATTATTTTCTTTTGACTCTAAGATCCACTTTCTCTTCAAATAAATGTACAACACTAAAAATACATTCATTTTATGAACATTCATAAATCAGCGTCTCTTTTTCCCCTCCCCTCTGCCAATTTTCTGCTTTGTATTAGTTCAATAAATGAAATGCCGCCGAACAAGTGAAAAGACGCCAAGAAACGGGAAAAATAGAATGATATCAATTTCCTTAATGTTTCATTTCTTGTAGTGAATATCAAAATCAACACTGTTAATATTTCAACTCACCAATGCGTTGACGATACTGTCTTCATCAGATAAACCATTCTCTTCTGGCTCCTTTTTTGGCAGTATGTTGGCCCATGGATTAAGGACAAAAGTTGTCTCTTTTTCAAGGCTTACTGCATCTCCATGATTTCCACTGAAGTTGAATGTCATACCTACTCCAGAGTTGCCAGATCTGGCCGTCTCGGTGTCACTCACTGTGGGGGGAGAGGTCTGTCCACCTTTCTCGGGGACACTAAAGCCACCGCCAGGAAGCGCGGCAGAGTCGCCACCAGGAGTGGGCAGTCCGAGCTGAGCCAGGTCAGGGGGTAGCCACGGGGCTCCACTCACACCGTGCCAGGCGACGAAGCAAGTGACAAATAATGCAGTCACAACATTGAATAATTCACACGATTTCATCTTGAATCGGCTGGGGAATAAACATTCATATGGAATAATTATGATAAAATAGCCAGAAACAAAATTAATAAAGATTGTTTGCAAAAAGACTTGTGGTGATAGTAGTTTAAATTTAGACTAGTGTGTCTTCTTTAATTTAAAACTACATAAATTAATGGTGCCTTATTTAATATAAAAAAACCCCAAACTTCAAGAAGACCTTCTAAATTTCATTGTTATTGGACCTGACGTAACGTACGATTGTGTAAATTATCTCAGTAACAAGAGGTCTGGCCTTAGGCGGAGGACTTCAAAGGATGTTTGTTTTATCCTCAGATGGTAGCCAAAAAACTGGCTTTACCGACTGAACCATCGTCTCCGTGGGATCCATGTAAAATGCTTCTGAAAATCTCTGAGGGCAAGTATTTTGCCTTCCCGTAACGCATCTTAAGAAAAGAAAAAAAGTTGTGGGCAAAACTAAAAAAATCTCCGCACTTCCCTCAGCTTTCCTGGTACAGAATGTACACATCAAGCCCAAAGCTGCACAATCTGTGAGCGGGTTGCTTACATTTCTTTGTTATTGTGCGTCTCACGGCAATCCTAGCGCCCTCACGGAACACGATCAGGAGACAGATTGGCCTCTTTTATTGTTTTCAGATAAGAGATAAAGTAAACAAGCAACTAAAGAAACAAACGGTATCCTTATGTGTTCACGTTCCTGTTGACTTTAAATAATCCTTACAGCTGCGTCTTAAATGAAAAACGGTCCTTACGCGAATCTAATGCCACTAGATAAACTAATAATAATTGCTAAAAATAATAAGATCGAAATTGTTATCGTTTATAATAATGTAGACCTTCGGCGGATTTTTTAAAATAGCTGCACTATATAAGATTGTAACTTCAGCAGTTCACCTTAAAGCATGTAATAACAATAATAATAATAATAATAATAATAATAATAATAATAATAATAATAATAATAATAATAATGATGATGATGATGATGATGATGATGATGATGATGATGATGATGATGATGATGATGATGAGGATGAGGATGATAATGATGATGATGATGATGATGATGATGATGATAATGATGATGATGATGATGATGATGATGATGATGATGATGATGATGATAAGTACAACGACGAAGATTTTTTTATCGCCACTGTGCTACGATTTTTGCGTAGTTATTTTCGCTACTTTTGAGATAATCAATTAAAAAAATATGTACATATCTAACTTCTGCTTAATATTGGACACAAGTTTCTAACAAGATGAAGCAGAAACATATAACATTTCAAATTTTTTCTGAGTGTTTAGTTAGAACGTGTTTTTACTTATATAACGATATATCACATACATTTCGGCATACGCCTCACTTTTGCCATTATTGAGTTTTGTGATTTCATAATTATGCCATTTTTTATATTATGCGACTCTCTATTTTATTAAATATACCTACAGCCATTGTTGATATTGACATTCGTCATATAAAATGGTTATTACAAAATGCCACAAAGTTAGCAACCCAACCAGGTTGTTAATTTTATTCTTCTTTAATTAAATCCATGTTCATAAATATTTTAGCTATGTTTATCCGCTTTTTGAGTGAACATTTCCCTAATTCACGTCATTTTACGAGAAGGGCTTATTGTGTAGAGTGCCGTTTTCACCACAGGTTACCTGTAAGTTAAGGCCAATAATGAAACGCTTTGTATTTGTAAAGCCCGCACAGATTTCTATTAATAGAAATCTGTGATAGCCCGAGGTCTCTTTGACATGACCCCATCACGGTAAAGATGTCTGAGTAGGCCTAATGACGCCATCCCTTTTAATTATATTATTATTGTACACACCAAATAAAGTAAGATGTAATAATGTTGTGACTCATCGCTTTTTATAGTAGTGAATCCAAGCGTTTTAACTGTTCTAGACGTGTTTAAAGCTAATTAAGTCGGTTATATGATAGATAGATAGATAGGTAGAAAGAAAGATGGATACATTGGTAAATAGACAAATTGATAGACTGTTTAACAAATAGGTCTCTGAGTACGTGGTAGGATGGACAATACAGCTATGGCAGAACAGTAGGTGTACTGAGTCATAGTAGAATGGCTCCATGGAGATACAAAATGAAAATGTATAGATAGGTCGATCGACAGAGAGAGAGGGAGTGGTGGATGGAAATAACAGAATGTTAAACAGATAGGTTGAGAAGTGTAAACAGAAATGGGATAAAAAATAAGATAATGACTAATTGGTTGTTTACGCCTTTAAAAAGATAAACAGAAATAGATAGAAAGGTAGATTTGGGTAGATAAATAGATAGAAGCAGAAAGAGAGAATGAGAGATATATAGATAGAGAAGAGAAAGAGAGAGACAGTGAGAAAGAGAGAGAGGAAGAGAGAGAGAGAGAGAGAGAGAGAAGAGAGAGAGAGAGAGAGAGAGAGAGAGAGAGAGAGAGAGAGAGAGAGAGAGAGAGAGAGAGAGAGAGAGAGAGAGGTCGAAAACTATGAAGGAAAATTATGACGACAAGTAAAAAGAAAAACATAGAGTAAACACCATGCAATAGACCTACCTTAAATATGAATGTGATCGCTAAAAGAAAACAAACAAATAAAAATCCTGAAAAATAGTTTTTTTTCTGTGATTACATTTTAACTACTGTATCCAAATGACCAAAACGAAGCTTTAAAACTTAAAAACGCATCTCTTGAAATTCCATCTTTTACAAAATAGATATAGGCCTACTGATATAACAAAAACTCAGAATTAGGCTGGACCTTACACTTAGATGACATACTAAACCACATAAAAACTAGATCTAGATCTAAATGAGACGAATGGTAAAACTGTTCTCATAAGCTGAAAACCTCTTTCAACTGCGTGCTAGCTTACCCCAAAACACTATTTTCAAGTAGGCTGTTGTGTGTGTGAAGATCCTAGTTCTCTATTGTGGGCAGTCACCATCACGAACAAGTGGTTGACTGGTCCGCTCGCTAGCAGCAATGTAGTCGTGCTACTGGGGCCTTCTCAAGTGATAAGCTTATTCTTTGCCGCTTTGTTCACACTCTTCATATTCATTAAAAAAAAAAAAAGATATGTATCTTTTGACAAAGTAAACCGGATTTCTGGATCCCGAATGCCGAAAATGTTTATCACGGCTGGGCCCAGATTTTGCCTGTACTCAAATTCAGTACTCTTTACCTATTATTAAAATCTCGCGATGTGTTTTGTTGTGTTGATTATCGCGTGTCAATCTCGCCTTCTATGTGCGAGCCATCCTACTATCAAGATGTGTTTGTGATAAAAAGCTAATAACACTCTTCTGTGTTTCATACGTAAGACATTTGTTGATAACATTTCTTTTAGTTTCTCCCGACAAAAAAAAACAACAAACAAACTAAAAACAAAACAAAACAACAAAATGCAGATGAAAAATGCAAACTATTAATTATTATTCTTAGACACGTCCTTCTTAAAATCGCGAGCTGTAGGAATGTCTTCAACCTCTAGTACTGCAACTGCTGCTTCAAATAAGGGTAGGCCCTATGTAATACTCTTTATACACAGAACGATTCAAACAAAGATAAGCCAAAAAAGTAAAAGATTAAATTATTACACCCTACATTTCTCATCTACAGAAAGCAGCAGCACCCCCTGCTTGCATGGCGTTTCAAGGTTTCAGGGTGATGACAGGGGTGTGTTCTCGGTGTCGAGTGTCGAGAGTCCCTCAACAAGTCACGACTGTCTTCAATGTAGCGGAGTGGGGTGGAAAAAATGATGGAGAGAGATGGAGGGAGACAGGCAAAGATGGAGAGAGATAGAGGGAGACAGGCAAAGAAAAATGTGAAAGAAAAAGACAAAAAGATGAATAGAAAAGCCATTGCAAAAAGGGAAGCAATCAGTGAAAGAGAGGTATATATACAGAGAGAGAAATAAAGGGAGTAAAAGAGAGAGAGATAGAGAGAGAGAGAGACAGAGAGAGACAGAGAGACAGACAGACAGACAGAGACAGAGAGAGAGAGAAAGAGAGAGAGGGAAGGTATCCAAGAAAACTAGGGAGACTTTGGTAAAGGGGAGCTTAGTCGGTAGTGTTTTGAACTAGCTATCAGGCGGTCCGCGGTTCGAATCTCAGTTGGTGCTCGCTCAAATCGCCGTTGGGAACATGGGCTAGATAAAATTTATCAAAAATAGACTAAGAGACCTACTCCATCACAAAGAAACAGACTTGAAAAAAAGAATGTGAACTGGAGGCACAATTTTCTTCTCAGGAAAAATGTACAGGCAAAGATTCGCTGCATGTACATCCTTTTCTAGTGCTTGAAATGTGCAGCAAATAATAAGGAATAAAAAAGGCAATAATAACAAGTAGTGTATGAATCATGTCATGTTGACATAAAACCCAGCGTATAGCGTAAGAATGTGTCTTGTCGTCAAATATCTAGGCTAGATAAATTTTATAGAGATATAATTTATAATGATTAAAACAACAACAACAACAACAACAGCAGCAAGACAAAAACAATAATAATAATAATAATAATAATAATAATAATAATAATAATAATAATAATAATAATAATAATAATAATAATAATAATAATAAT
>RQTK01000185.1:46253-97245 GCA_003991915.1 Elysia chlorotica
GTTATTATTATTATTATTATTATTATTATTATTATTATTATTATTATTATTATTATTATTATTATTATTACATGAATTATTATTTTTATCATTACTATTATTGTTGTTGTTGTTTTTAGTAATAGTTGTTTTGATGGCCTTTGTAGTAGTAGTAGTAGTAGTAGTAGTAGTAGTAGTAGTAGTAGTAGTAGTAGTAGTAGTAGTAGTAGTAGTAGTAGTAGTAGTAGTAGTAGTAGTAGTAGTCTCAATAATAGTGGTAGCAGTATCTGTAGTTAATAGCTGGAATCGTGAATAAAATAGAAGCGGAGGAGGTACTGTTGCACCAATAAATGAAATTGAGTTAATAACTGGTGACTGTATTTTTTATTGAGTTTCCAAATAATGGATGTCTTCAGGGACGGATAAAATAAAAAAGACGAATCATAATTAGTTTTAGGAAGAATAAACACCCTTAAGCACCCCCCCCCCCCCCCCCCCCGTCCGAAAAAAAACAACAAAAACAACACCAAAAAAACACCAAAAAAACACCAAAAAAACAAAAACAAAAACCATGTACCAACCCAAAGAAAAAACAACTGAAGAGTATTAATTTTGAGTTCATAATTATAATGGCTTAGGAACTACTATAGACAACCAACTAAAGTGGAACACACATTCAATTCAATATTCTGAAAAATGAGAATACATTTTTTTATATAAAGTGAAACGAATCCATGTCGACAATAGCAATCTGAGTCATTTTTTATTATAATATTTTATATAAAAAGTTATTGAATGCACCATCACATTCGTTATCACCTGTTGAGGCGGAAACATCCAAGACACAAGCAAGGAAAACAAATAGCGTAATGGAAAAGCAAACAAACTTTGCAACTGTTCCAATAGCCCACACCGGGACATTAAAATTCCTTATCTTTTGAACTGTCAACAGAAACTTTTGTCAATCAAACGCGACCCGTTTTATCCACTCTTCAAACAAATCTAATACTCCGTTAAATCTGGGCGTATACAAAGTTCTTTATGCCTTCTTCTATTACACTCTTATAAAATTTTTATGCCCATTATTTTCAGGAAAAGAAATAACAGTTATATTTTTATGTTGTATGTGTATATATTTTATATATTAAGGAAAAATAGATAGACAATGAAAACATGAGGGATAGTTTGTTTCGTTGTTTTTTGTAAGTTTTTATAGGGGGGAAGTAGTGGGAGTGATAGAGAAACAATTTGAAAACAAAAGGAAAAGAGCAACGAAGAGAGCTATCTTGGCTCTGTAGACATGGCTTTGACGCTATAGCCTATTATGCATAACACACAATGTTTGCGTTCACTGTCTAATCAGCTGGAGAATAGTATGAATGTATTGTTTGAAATAATTTATTTTGACACAAAGATATCTAGTTTTACAAATATGCGTGATAAGTAATCCTTTGGTTTAACGTGTCAGCAGTATTAGAGAGCCTAGTACAGAAAAAAGGAAAAATCCTTGGGGAAAAATAGAACACAATTATATAAAAAAAATTTTCAAATGACAATGACATCGAAACAAGGCGTCCAAATCTATTTTTGGACGCCTTGCATCGAAAGCTACATAAAATCTTATAATATCGGATTGTATAACTTTAACAAAATCAACCCGGATCTTTGTTTTTATTTTATGGAATTGACGGAACAAGTTGTAGGAGAAGTAAAGCTCATTGACCTTATTATTACTGATTCATCTATTTCTTTGAACCTGTTCTTTTGCAATGAGCACACTGTGTAGATTAAAGAAACTTCACAATCGTTTATTACATATTGAATAGACGCATGTAGAACTAGATCTTGGTCATAAAAAATGTTCCTTATGCAAGGATATCGATTTTGTGAACAAATAATAAATTATGATTGTTTAATTGATAGAACGCTGGAATAGCGAGCAGGAGATTCAAGGTTTGATCTCAACCGGTGTATTATTCTTTGTCTTGGCGGTAGCCGCAATAGCCGTATGATATGACATAATCCATAGTGTTAGACACTAAAAATGTTTTCACAAAGAGATACCCAGCTGTGAAAAACGCTTAAAGGACATCACTGAAACATTTAGTCTGATAATTTTTGAGTTTAATTGCTATTTCTAATATTATTTTTGGACATTTTGTATAACTCATAAGAAAATTTGCCCATATACTCTTTGTTGTTTTACAGATCAGTGAGTTTTTTTTTTTTAAAGAAGGTCTAATTGCATCCTCTGATTTTAGAATTAAACAAGCTTTCTGACAAAATGATGCATTGTGCGCAACAAAAAAAGTTCAATATTTTCTTGCATATGTCAGATTAGTTTCTGTCAGAAAATTCGCATTTTAGACTTCTTTCTTATTAGTGCATTTCAATGTCGGATGGCAAAAAGTTTTTTTTTTTCTTTCAATTTTCGGCTCAAAGTGTTCAAATGAGAAAATGGAGAGTGTTTGCATATTATCTAAAGATTATGCCCAAGGAAATCTATGACACTTAAAGACTAATGCGCCACAGAATCCCCCCTCCCCCTTAAAAGCCTTTACTATACTAAAATTTGGATTTAGCTCCATTATAATAATAAGATAATAATCAAAACTGCTTTTCAACATTTCCTTTACACTGTTAGACTGTCCATGTAAAACAAGAGGAAAAAAAACAATGGGCACAAAAATAAATAAATTACATAGCATTGTAGTAGTGGAAAACCGTTAGTTATTAGTATTTAGTGATACTGCATACATTTAATCAAAGTATAAGGTGTATTTGTAATTTCTTTATTCGCATTCATCGGTAAGTAAATTGTGTCATTTCTGCCCAAATCAGAATCACATAAATATCTTAACTATTGAGAAAAATAATGTACCTGTACGTCAGACAGAAAGGATGGAAAGAAAGTGTGCTAGCTTTTAAAAGCAAAGAAAAACAGATTTGTTGAAGACGTATAAAAAAACAACAAATTTAACTTCGAGAATTTTATACTTAAAACACGATTTCTATATCAGTGCAGTAAGTTAGCCTTCTAAAGGGAAATGCACTTGCCTTGCCGTAATTTACGGCAGGTTTATCAGACGGGTTTTAAGGAAAGTAATAATAATTTTTCACGAAAAGTAAGTAGTCGCCAGCATTGTTTGTATTTCTATCTGCACAGACTTACTTTCTTAGCTCAGTCTCGAGTCAGAGGATTCTGTACAACTAATAATTAGTTAAAAGCAATGACTCCCTTTAAACATGTTTTAAAATACAGGGGGGTGGAGGGTAGCCCTGGGGTAGAAAATAGGCTTCCGGCGCAGGAGGTCCGTGGTTCGAGCCCTGGTAATTTCGCTCATTTCGCCTCCTACTGATTGGGCCGGTGTCAATTTAAGTTGACGGCTGAGACAGGAGGCATGGCATCCCCGCCCTGTCTCGTCTGTGACAGCACATAAAATTGTCAGACATCAGTCTTGGGGCCTGTCCACAATATAGCCTGTATAGTGCTGACTCTTCTCATTAATGCAATTTTTAAGTAAGCCAGATTGTTCAATAGGTAGTGCTTTTGACTGACGAGACCTGAGGTTCGAACATTAAGCTGTGTCTCTAGTTTCCTAAGCGAAATAAAATAAGCTCGAAAATAACTGTAATGATGACAACAGACGTATTCGTAGTCATTCTTCTTCATCCTAAAGCATTGCTGAAATGAACTATCAAAGCCGTTAAAGGGCAAACCTACGCGGCTCCAGTTTTATTTTGAAAATCTCTGAATTTATATTTTAAACATTAACCCTGACTTCACAAATTTCAGGTGCTAGCATTGAGAGACATGTTTACAAAAGTTAGAATCACACAACGATTTTAATGCCTTGAGAAATGATCACATGGCCCAGCTTAATGGGAGTAACCATTTAACGAACCGCCTTCTACCTTTGAGCGTACTGAGACATATCCCGTGTGTGTACAACTCGAATAGTCGTACTTATACCTTAGGCTGACTGGCCATAGAACTACGAGAAAAGACTCGTACACGCTACATGCTTCACGTTTCACGCTACATGCTACACGTTTTATACCCTGGGCTATATAACTTCACGCTATCATGCTACATGCTTCCTATTTTGCCAGAAACAGAGGAGTTATGTTTTTTTTTCCGAAGATGAGTTATTTCGACGAAGGTGTTCTGATTTTACTTTTGTTACGAAGGAGATGAAAACGAAAGACACAAGAATTATATGGTGCCGAGAAAATTTTCCTTCTGAGACATTCATGGACAAAGTTCTAGCGTTCATTCCTTGAGAATCTTGATGAAGAACTCTTTTTAAACTCTACGAGGATGTCATACACAGAGGAAAATACCAAACAAAAAATACAAACTTCATACAGCGATATGCAAATTTTTAATGAAAAATAACATGAATTAGGATGTACGTTCACAGTGGATTTCACTGAACATAAGGATTCCTGGGTACAGAAGCGATCTCGCCAAACTGTGAACTTTGGGATTCCATGAAACTCTGAGAACATTCTTTTGAATGATAGGAGCTCTGCCAGGAACGCAAGGAGGGCTGTTGGGCTTGCCCAGACCTTTGCCATTGTGGCAGGATTTGAAAAGGAATGAGATAAGTACTACTAGTAGGATGGTACATGTAGTAGGATTGGGATGATGACGGCACTGACCTTGAACTGCTGGTGGGTGATTTATTCGGAGAAAAGGAATTATACGTTGTTTTGTTGAGCGCAAAGTTTTTGAAATAGCTGGTATCGATCATCATCCAGAGTTTCTACCCGTGGCATGATGGAGTTATTGTCCCTTCTCCCTATCTATCGATCTCTATCTATCTATCCATCGATCGATCGATCTCTCTTTCTCTATTGATCTCTATCTATCTATCTATCTATCGATTGATCGATCTCTCTCTCTCTCTCTCTCTCTCTCTCTCTCTCTCTCACTCTCTATATATCTAGCGACATATGAATGAACCAAGTTTACCTTCGGATAGAGTCAAAAGCGCTTTTAACTTATCCAGAGTTTGAGTTCTCTGATCTTTATTCTTGTATTCGGGCACACGAGGATGCTAGAGAAGGGGCCTTGCCCTTATCATTTCAATCAAAATTTCCTTGTAGTTGTCTCTCTTCACCAGGTCTAGACTAGATGTGAAGCAAAAAAAAAATGAGCATGTCTATTTCTTTTCACGAGTCCCGTGTAGCGTGTAGTAATTTGTATGGCCCCACATAAGAGAGACAAAGAGTTTCCACTTTTCTATACACGCTTAAAACGTGTAGCGTGAAGCATGTAGCGTATAGTTCTATGGCCCGTCAGTCTTAGAGATTATCTGGAGCTAGTTCATGTGGAGAAAAATAACCTTGCCCTCCTATTAATAAATTAAATTGTTTAAGTTGATAGTTAAGAGCAATCTAAATCCGACACTGGCATGACGATAATCTCGAATTCTTTTACGAGACCCTTAGCTAGTTGCTGCGATTTAAAGAAGGTTTTCGTCCCGCGGCTTTGTGCATTATTATAATTAAACATTCGAGGTACCTCAAACAATCTTTCAGAGAAAGAGAAACTTGGTCGCACGTTGAATGCATAACTAGATGAAAAAGAGGAATATGTTTCTTTACTATAATACAAAAAGTCTCTTTAATTTAACCACATCTGAACTGGTTTGAACTGAAAAAGGCCATGAGGTCACTAAAATTAGGTAGGTTGAAGAAAACAGGAGTTTTGGAGAAAGAGACAGAGAATAGATAAGAAAGAGTACAAAAGAGGAAAAAGGAAAGAGAAGGAGAAAGACAGTATTATGGAGCCAGTTATAGAAAAAGTGTGTATATGTGTAAGTGAGAGAGATAAAGAGAATGCATGAAAGAGAGAGAGAGAGAGAGAGAGAGAGAGAGAGAGAGAGAGAGAGAGAGAGAGAGAGAGAGAGAGAGAGAGAGAAAGAGAGAAAGATAGAGAAAGAGAGAGGTAGAAAATTTAAATAATAAAAAACCCATAAGTAATTACTATTTGATGTGAAATCTAAGCTAAACAGGCGGTAGACCACTGCTTTGCTCGTTAAGCATTGGTCATTGAGCTCTGTACAGGTAAAACAAGTTGATGGTTTCAGGTGACAGGTCGAGCGATGCAGGTGTGACGTCAATAGCCAGTGGAGTCTACATCTTGAGACCAAGAACCTGCTCACTAGTGTTGTGCTCGCAGTCGACACACTCCTTCAAAATGTTCGGACACATGTAAGTTTACTTTTGTGTTTAAAAAGATAACCTATACATAATCAAAATTTTTAGATTATTAATTCATTGGTAAAGAGCAGGTAAAATGAGCATGCCCATACATGTATCACACATTCGAAATCTAATCTAATGTGCCAATGCTTTATTTATTGCTGAAAAAATATATAAGATAATATAATTTCTAAGCCTCTTACACTATGTCTCCTAAATGTTATTAAGGGAATGAAGCTTTTTTTTCTATTTGCCAAGCCTAATCTAATTAATTTTCTCACTTTGTAATCATAAAGTATAGAGCTTCCGGGTATTGAGGGTAATGAATGGGTGTGTCGATAGAGCGATCAAAGTCAATATTGATAAACACATGCTATAGTATATTTATCATCTTTAAGTTTTCTTAGTAAATACTGCTCAGTTGAAGGTAAAAAATGAATGAAAGTTTTGATTAATACAAATCCGTTCTAAGTTAATAATAATAAAGCTTGTATTCATTTTTTTATTATGGCTATGGTGATGTGAGTGCTAGTAAACTTATTTTTCAGCATCCTCCTTGAATTGCTGATTATTGCGAAAAAACCTGTTTATAATTAATTATTATTTTGGAAAATCAAATATCATTTTTCTAAGATTACTGGCGCTATTCATAGCCCTTTTTGGTTACCATCTATCGGTGTAACTTTAATCAACACACTATTTAGAGCCGTTCCTCATTAAACATGATAAGCTACACATAAAAGAAACATCACAGAAACGCCCATTTAATCTAAGATTAAGAAGCCCCAAATGTCATGTTATGTCTTTTACAGATGCTAATAAGGTAACTGTAAAGTTCTAAAAATAAACTGTACACTAACCTTGTTGCTAATTTTACCCAGAAGCTACGTAGAAAGGCATAAATAATAAAGTAACTATTGTTTTCAAATAATAATGAAACTCCGTCGGTGTAGTCGTTTTTTGGTCCAGCAATGTATCAGAATCCATGTCGTCGTCAAAGTTCTGTCTGAGATTTTTCCTGTGTGGAAAAAGTATTGATAAGTGTAATGTCATTAGCGGATGACTGACACAATGATTATTAATATTATCATTATCTACCTTCGCTTGGTAAAATGAATTTGCTGCAGTTGGTGAAGTTAAGTTGCTTTAACATCAAACGCCAACTCTATATAGACTTTATCTTGGACGGACTCCAAAATCAACGTATGACAAGTTTATGTGCAGCCACAGACGAGGCATGGCGGGAATACCGAGACTCCTGTCTCAGCTGGTCACATTAAATTGACACCGACCCAACCTGTAGTGAGCGAAATCACCAAGACTCGAACCACGGACCTCCTGCGTCGGAAGCCGATGTTCTACCCCAAAGCTACCGCCCCCCCCCTCTTTGCTGAATTTACTGGGACGTGATATTATAGCAACAGTAGCATAGTTTTCGGCGCTGAGTGAGGACATATTTAGTGAAAAAGAAACGAACAAAACACAAAATTCTTTTGATTAAAATAATTGTGAGAGCTTGTTAAAGTCTTTCTAACAGTGTGCGAGGAAATGATTTTGTCTCGAAGAAGCTGACTACAAAGACTCGGTATCTCATGAATGATGGAAATGTGCTCTCGGTAAAGACATTTAGGTAATTATTTTCTGCAATTGTTAACAGAGAGACGAGACGCCGTGCAGCTATTTTCAGATGTTCATTTATCAGGACAAAGAAAGAAAATCCATTGCAAAGAGGACAGAACTAGATAAACATAGGTACAATACTTAGTCAAAGTCGTACAAATCGGAGTTAGCTTCAATCATCTGTGTCAAGCGTGTCTCGCACCACGCACATGTAAAACCAATCAATTACCTGTGATCACCTGTAGCTGTGGATGATCCATCACCATCAGTAACAGTTTCACTCTGGTTGGTTTAAGAGCTGTTTAATATTTCGCTGACAAACCTACAAACAACTTAGCTCCCCCCTCCTAGCTTTTAGTTACCTACTGCATTGGACACGCATGGTTGAATTAGAGTGTCTTATTTTATTATTATTATTATTATTATTATTATTATTATTATTATTATTATTATTATTATTATTATTAATAATATTACTATTATTACTTTTATTTTCATTATTATAATTCATTTTTATTTTCATTTTATGAATACATGTTTTGTTTTTGTTTTAGTTTTTAACTCTTACTCTAATTCGCAACGACGCGCTAATTCGCTTAAACGTTTATGATTTAAAGATGTCACCGCCCTCGCCAAGCAAGGCTGCTTTTACTTGATTTATGTTGGTGTCTTCTTAATGTCGTTATCTGTCAAAATAGAAAGTTAATTCGAACCATTTGTCACTCAGGGGTTGTCAGCGCATATTAGCGTCTCTCTGTGCTGCCTCCTTGATTTGTGTGTGGCTCCTTTGTATCTTTTTTTTTTCTTTCTTAAAATTTTATTTTTTTGTATTGTTGTTTTTGGCACACGCAAACACTAGCTGAAAACACATACTATATGTCTATCTGCCCCTCTCTGTTACCCTCTCCCTTATCCTTGCCTTTAGTTTTCTCCTCTCTTTTGCCTTTTTCTCTATCAGTGTGTGTCTCTCTCTCACTCTCTCTTTCTCTCTCCCTCGTTTTCCCTTCATCTTCTAGTATACACAGCAACTTAACTATTACTTCTATTTCATCTGGACATTTCATTAATGGGTTTGTCATGGAAGTCCAACAATAATGTTTCTTTCCTTCCTGCCCACCCTCTCTCTCTCTCTCTCTCTCTCTCTGATTTAAAGATGTCACCGCCCTCGCCAAGCAAGGCTGCTTTTACTTGATTTATGTTGGTGTCTTCTTAATGTCGTTATCTGTCAAAATAGAAAGAGAATTCGAACCATTTGTCACTCAGGGGTTGTCAGCGCATATTAGCGTCTCTCTGTCCTATTTTGTGTGTGGCTCGGTTGTATCTTTTTTTTCTTTCTTAAACTCTGTCTCTGTCTGTCAGTCTCTATCTGTCTCTGTCTCTGTCTCTCTCTCTGTCTCTGTCTCTCGTCTGTCTGTCTGTCTGTCTGTCTGTCTGTCTGTCTGTCTGTCTGTCTCTCTCTCTCTCTCTCTCTCTCTCTCTCTCTCTCTCTCTCTCTCTCTCTCTCTCTCTCTCTTTCGCTCACACGCTCTTTTCTATGAACATACTTATTGTGTATTACCACAATCTTTATGCAAAAATAGAGAAAAAGCAACCATGTCTCATAAGGCGATATATTTTGTGTTTAATTCCTTCCTTTTTTTGGTCCATTGCTTACACCTTGAATAGAGTAACCATTTTACGAACCGTCTACTACTTTTGAGCATACTGAGATATAGCCCGTGTGTAATAAACCTCGAAAGCCAGTACATATTCCCTTCGACAACATGCATTAATATACCTTAGAGATTATCTGAAGCAAGGTCACGTGGACAAAATCTCAACTTATTTTAAAGTTAATAGTTAAGACATTGCTCTATGATAAGAGTTCTTTCCCTTTTTGTGTAATCTCGCAAAAATTGAATATGTAACAATCCTATCTACTTTCGCCTTGAAAATGACGATTACCATAATGCAAAAGGTAATTTTATAAACGTTGTGTGTTCCCTTCATCGAAAACACATGTGTTAAGTTTCGAATGTTACTGAATCAGACAAATTCTCTTGAGAGTCACATGTATAAAAAACAAATACAGCCAAACTAATAAGATTAAATTTCAGGAAGTTAAAATTAATTTCGGAAAAAACTCATATGTACCTGACAAGTCAGGGAGATCAAGTGTCAGCTGTTCAGTACCAGTATAACATTAGGTATCAATAAATCGGATAGAGCACATGTTAACTTCAAAACTAGTGGAATGTTCAGTCTCGCCCTTTATATTTATGAAACTTTAAGAACCCTACATGATTCTCTCGTATTAAATCTCCTGGATGTTAAGAAATGTCCTGTACGGCGACAGGATCCCTCATCGGAGTACCTGAGATTTGTCAGAAAGAAAGAAATGCAAAGCTAAAGTACGATCATCTAGCATCGTAGTGTAAACTCCTAGTGCGACCTTGCTCCGCGTACCTGTGACCTGCGCCCCTGCGCTGATCTCTGAGCTGGACGTTGTGATGGTGTAGGGGGGAGCGCCCCGCTGTAGCCCCACGCCGTGACTGGGCATCAGGGAGCTACAGGCGCCCTCGGGACCTCCAGAGCTGTAGCCCAGCCCAGGGGCCGGCAGCCAGGCACAGAGAGCGGCGGCCAGCGCAAGTCTGGGGACATAGTCACATAGGTGGACGTTAGGGTGGGAAAGAAGTCTGCTTTGTATAGAGACAGACACACTTATCTAGAAACCCTCATAACTAGGTGAGGGGGGGGGGTGGAGAGAATCCTGGGATAGAGTATCAGCTTCCAATGCATGAGGTTCGTGTTCGAGTCCTGCTCTGGAGCCCACGTTTCATTTGATTGGGTCGGTGTGAGTAGAATGTGACCCACCAAATCTCAGGTACTCCGATGAGGGGGTCAACAGAGAATGTTAGAGATCAAAATAGCCGACCAAGCGAGAAGTATTGCATGTGGATACCAAATATTAAAGCAAAGTAACGGTATGCAATAATTGAACGATTCAATTTAAAGTCAAGCATGCCAAAATGAATGACATTTCAGTACAGGTATATCACTTAATTAAAACCTCACGAGGAAGTTTATGAATGGTAATGGGATCTATTTAAAATGACATGATAACATGTAAAACCAAACTTTTTTCACCTTTTGTAACTGTAAGAAAGTCTTTGAAAATACTTAGAGGATGAATAATATTATTCTAGACTTCACATCGAGTTGTTTCCGTTTCTCAGCCACCATTGCAGGCAGCAAACCATTCAAGGGATTTTTCATCCGAATGAAGCAAGGAGACTCTTACGTTGACGGCGAGTTTATCGATAACGGAGGAAATCAGGACCGGTGCTCGGTAAACAGGAACAGAGCTCACACCCCACCTTGCCTTTTATATAAACAACTAATATTATGTTGATACTTGGTTCTTAAGGCGATAGAGCTGCGTGCAGTGGAAAAAAAAACACTATTGAATTATCTTGTTATCATGGATAAAATATGCTAATAAGAATTATATTGCGATACGTTGTACTGTGAGAAGATTATGGATATAGAGTATTTTCTATATAGGACATGGCGATAAATAAGACGAAATACTTAACCACAGGAGCACTACAGACACCTTCTGATTTTCATTTTTTCCCCAGAAAACGGGCGTCACCCATAGAGATCCAAGGATGAAAAACTCCGTCACGGTGGCCTTTAAACTTGGCCCCAGACTCACTGAGGAAGCTGGAAATCCAGTGTTCACGTAAGTCCAGACTGGACAGAAAACTTTTTTCTTGACCCTCTTCTACTTGTATCTGTGAGAAGATTTTATGCGCCTTGTTATGTCACCGTGCCACACTCTATGTTCCTATATGATACAGCTGTTCTTGTTTTAAGTATCTCGTGTAGTATAAAACCAATTACTCGGTTGAAAGCTTCACAACTGGAGACAGCGTTGAGGGGGAAGTTGAACAATAGATTGGAAGAGTCGTATTCCAGTGATCATTGCCTAACTATTGACAAGCCCTGATACCGGTAATAATCAGAACTTTTGATTTTGGTCGCATAGACATGCACCATGAACGGCAAGTAAAAAGCAATTTAATGCTAGATATAAATATATATATTTCTAATCTTAAATGTTGTTTTTATTTTGTCCCCATTTCCAGCGCCGCCGTGGTAGAGCAGAAGACGCTAATCTGGCGGATAACGTCCCCCGAGATGCGGGTCGTGGCCAACACGAGCGTGACGCCCCCACCAGGGCCCGTGGTTACTCTAGGGCCAGGCCAGCCACCCAGCCAGGGCGGCAGTAACGGTGATGATGACGACGACGACGACGACGGCGATGATAAAGACTCTAGCGTCACGCTGCAGGTGGGGCCAAGTTTTCTGCTGACTACCCTGGTGGTGGCCTGGGTCTTCTCTTGGTAGAGGCGGTCGTGTCTTTCGATGCAGGTTTGGGCTTGGGAGTTTTCACATTGATTCAATTAACGGCTGATAACACCGAGTCTTGTTAATATCAATTTTTAGTTGTTTTTTTTTTTTTTGTTGTCTCTCATTCATTGACCATTAACTTTTTGATTTGTTTTGAAAATAAACGCATGACTAAACCAATCTGTGAAAACGTGTTCTTCTTTGTTTAACATTAATTTGTAAATAGCTTACATTTTCTGGTTGCGGTACTTAAGGCACTTTTTTCTTGGTATGGTTTTTTAAAGACGATTTGTTACAACATCCAACACTTTTTATTTAGTTTTTTTTAATCAGAGAAAATAACCTTAATTTGTTAACACCCCAAAAGAAAACGTACAAAAATGTCAAAAATAAAAAAAATATGAAAAGAAACACACTTACTCTATGATTGAATTTCATAGAACATAAAACCTACACGTTCAAGAAGATGGGATATCCAAGTTAAACCATCTGCACACATTAGGTTCTGGTTTTAACCAATTCAGTATTAATTATATAGCCACCTTTAGATTAATACCATAAGACGGATTTACGACTAATAATATTTACGCAAAACTTGATCGATATACGATTTTAAAACGATTCGGAAAAACCCTGTGTTTAGCTAAATTAAATCTTTTGGCGGTTTATCTCTCACATAATTATTATATTTGAAGCCTTTCTGTTTTTTAAATAAGTGTTAATATTCCTAGATAGCTGATCCAACACAGCACCTCTCTCATTCTTCCTCACGTGTAGTAGTGTTCCCTCCCAAGAGCCAATACTAAGCAATCCTTTCAGTGTTGCATTTAGCTCAAGTGTTTTCAACCTCTTTAAACAAAGCGTCTGTGAATGCATATTATTCGAAAGTTCTCATTGTTATGAAGCAATGCTTACTCATGTTAGACGGCACGGGGCTAGTTCAGAAATCAGAATCGTCAGCGGTAAAAAGCCCGTTTGCTCAAATAATGTTTGTTAAAATACATATCCACGCAATCTGTTAACGCTGTCGAGCCTCGAGCAATTCCTCTTACAGCGTGTATTATTAATACACAAAATGTAAAGTTTAAACAAAATAGAAATACTAGCAAAAATCAATTATTCGTGACATATTAATAATAATAACCCGTGTACATTTTGAACGACCTTCGTAGCGATTTGGCTAGGTTTTTTTTTTATCAAATATCATAAACACAGTGATGGTGCTAGGTATTAAGTCTCAATTCAATTGGCTGATAACATAAAATGTAAGATAGTCACAGGAAACCTAACCCCTTGAGTCATTTTAAACCCTCATTACACGTTTCTGAGTCTTCTTTGTTGTTTTTTTGTGTACTTTATATTTTAATCTGGATAGCAAGTAATCAAATTTTAAAAGTTACTATGAAGAAATGTTATGGCACTTAGCAAGCTTCTTTATAGTATAAAAACAGCGTGAATTTTAAAGTGAACATAATTTATCTGATTTCATTATTATCTGGTTTCCGCTAAGCCAACAAGAAATGACACGGTAAAAGATTATCACTAACACCATGGGTGTTATAGCTGACTGTCTAAGGAAAGAGGAAGTGGAAGGAGTCATGTAGTTCGTTTGAGAAGTTTCAAAATACAGACGAACAAGGTGGTTAGAGTAATTAGTTATAATTGAATATCAACCTTTTCAGGACAATTTTCGTTTATGCACTCATGTCTACAAGAATAGTATTTTATGTGATTGAAGACGAGAGAAGCAAAGTAAAATTGGGCGCATTGATTTCCCAAACTACTCAAAATCAGACACCAGCCGTAGTTTTTGTGTTGTTTTCTTTCATCGTTCACGGCGACGTAGCTTTGATGGCAGATTTAAGATAATAACATAAAATCAATGCCTAAAGCCTGGTCCGCATTGTTTTTCTCTGAAAATAGTGCAGAGCTGCCTTTTATCCTAGAATCACATATCCTGGAAATCGCCATTAAGTGTCTAAATGAAGAGAATAAAATCCATTATTCAATTCATTCAACTAAACCCTGATCAATCAAATTGACAGGAGGGTAAAATATTCATAATGTCGATGCCTTTTCAATCGAAAAGTACAGCTTTAGATCTGCGTTACTGTTTTATAATTACGTAGAAAAACACGAAAATAATATTTTTCTACATTCTATAAATTATAATGGTACTGTTACGTTTTGCTAATTACAAAGAGGGGATGATAAACTACCATTTAGATATATATGCTTAGTGGTGTATATAAAATATGTAACTGTGAAGGTCTTTCACTGAAATATTGATTGTTATGTGTGAATCATCCGAAAAACAACAAACAATTGTGTCTGAAAAAGTAAACAGATTAAAAATTTTTGTATTGCAATAAAGAGAGAAAAGAAAGATTATTAAAAAGGAAGTTGGTAACATCTATCGCTTAATTTGTTCTTGGCAGCGGTAAATAATCGCTCTTTATGTTCTTTTCAAATCTAATTTTGACCTTTTGTATGTGAAAAAATTGTATTAAATGAATAAAAAATTTAAACAATTTATTTACATTGACGTAACTCAATAAAATAAGGTTGATGATTCATTTCCTTTTCCTTAAAGTGAAATAAATAAATCAAACGAAAAAATAAGAGAAAGAGTGTGTAAATATATATATAGAGGGGGGAGGGGGGAGAGAGAGAGAATGCGGTAAAGGGGAGAGAGAGAGAGAGAGAGAGAGAGAGAGAGAGAGAGAGAGAGAGAGAGAGAGAGAAAGAGAGAGGGAAAGAGGAATGCAATTGAAGATGAAGATCATCTAAAACGAACTTTATATTTATCCCATTCATTTGATTCATTTCCTTTTACTTGAAGGGTAAGAACAAAATTGTGGAGCAAATAAACGAAAAAAAAAATAAGAGAAAGGGAGTGTAAATATAGAGAGAAGAGGGAGGGAGAGAGAAAGCGATATAGAAAAGGAGAGAGAGAGAGAGAGAGAGAGAGAGAGAGAGAGAGAGAGAGAGAGAGAGAGAGAGAGAGAGAGAGAGAGAGAGAGAGAGAGAGAGAGAGAGAGAGAGAGAAACAGAGAGAGAAACAGAGCGGGAGAGAAATGCAATTGAAGATGAATATGATCCAAAACGTATTTTATATTTATTCCATTCTTTTGGCATTTTATCCATCCAACTGACCCCATTTCAACATTTTATTACACATGTTTTAAGAACCCAGGTGTCGTAAAGGTAGATAGTGAGTGCGGGAAGACCATTGGTTGCTTCCACGACTGTCATGGCGGTGGAAGATGCACCTTCCTGGTATCATGGCAACATAAGCCTCTCAATGAAAGCGCCCTGTTCAACTTCCTGTACCAGACCACATCCGCCACAGACCAGTGGATAGCCCTCGGGTTCTCACGAGATTCACTCATGGTATTAATTTCTAAGGTTGAAGAATGAAGATTCGCAATCTTTACCTTTTTCGGCTTTAATGCAGTCTTCGTCACCGTGTTTATTATCACCACCACAAATTTAACTATCAGGAAAATAATTATACGTTGGATTGCCTTTTTAATGAACTGAACGATAATTTAAAAAAGATAAGTGATTAGCTTCAACGAGATACAGACGTCTTTCTGATAGATCAATAAAAAAAAACATGATTAGCACATGTAGTTATTACATTTGGACATATTAACATGATTTACCTTATGGCCGCAGTAAATGTAGCAGCACAACCCTGATTATTGCATGACTCACGCAGGGCGAGGACAGTGTTGTCGAGTGTGTCATGGACCAAGGCAAGGTGCTCGTCAAGACTTCCTACAACACCGGCAAGTTCAACGAATACCCGGATGATGTGAGCACGGGAACCTTGCAGAATGAAATAATAATGTGGAAAGGCTAAATTTCATTTGCTAACATCACCACAGTTCTCATAAAAAAAAATAAACACTGTTCAATTTAAATACATGTTCAGTAAACATTAATTGGGCCATGCACTCTTCTATAGGGATAATCCTTTGTTAAAATAGTAACTCTTTAAAATGATGCAGCTCACGATTGATTAAAACAGTTATTCGTGGATTTATCTAATGTTTTAATTGTTTTCCATTCTAATCAATGGTAAAACTTTATTAACACAATATTCAAACCATGTTGTTTATCTATTGCAAACCGCAACCTGTCCACTAGAAACGCGCAGCGATGTCAGATTACAAAGGCTCTGTCAAAGATGGCGTCCTAGCATGCATGTTTACCCGGAAGTTGTCGTATCCCAGGGAGCCTCGAGTGTTTGACCTCCATGAGCCGTACTATCTGATGGTGGCCACTGGAGAGGCGGTTTCCGGTACGCCCGCTCTGCTCAATCTTTCTTCTATATTGAACTGAATTAATACGCAGGAACGAAATGGGTACAATTAAGATTATTTTCAGTTGGAAAGATGTACACTTTCCACACAAAATCCAAGGGCAGGGCTTGAATTATTGTATATAAAAATTGAATAGAAAATAATAATTGGTTCTTGTCATGAGACATAGTTTCGTTTGAATTTAATTCTAATTTCTAACTAAATTAGTATGAAAAATGTTAAAAACATGAAGTTTCATCCAGCATTTATTACTAACATCTCAAACGGCTTAGTACTCAGACCCTAAAAACTCGCCTCGATCAGTTTATCACAAAACTCTAATATATAAGTTGCGAAATTCCTTGAATGATTAAATATCATGATCCATATAGGTGTATCTTTTATTTTTTGGCCCAGAGTTTTGTTCAGGCATAGGTGTTTTTGCACTTATAGGAAATCGATGAAGCTTTTTCTATTCTTTTTTGTATATGTTTATTTTATCAACAGTAATCGGGAACACCGCGTACAATAACATTATTTGAACATAAACATGTATCTGTTTTAATAACAATTTAAGTTTTTACGATATACTTTACAGCCTTGTCTGCAAACATATTTAGGGTGAACAATACCTATGAAGCTCATAATTTCTCAAACATAGAAGTACACAGTAAAGAAGGAACCTACCGGTAATTCCCCATATGTACCTTAATATTTCATGTTAAGGATGTGCATGTATTTAGAAGTTGCTTATCATATTGTTGCATGTTTTTGATTCGATTGCTTCTCATCTGTTTTTATATGTGTAAAGAGATTTTTACGCACATAGCCAGAATAAACATACTATAATTTATTTTATTTAAAAATCTTCAAGTGCAGTCTATTTTGTTTGGTGAATTGCCAAAACCATACCATTATATTTATGTCAACAGTAAAAAGCAGTATTTAAATTGATTCGATCATTAATCACGTTGTCTTTCCTCCAGGGAACAAATTCCCTCACTCTTACGAAAAGCTTCCCTTAGTATCGGCGAAGAAAATCAGCGTCCTGCAAATAACATCGGCCAGTGAAGGGGTCGGTCCACTCTACCCCATGGTGAAAACTCATGGTCTGTGGAATCTTCCAAATACTCATTTGATATTTTTTTCTTTACTGTGTGACATTATTGCTATTGATGCCCAACTAATTTTAAAAATAATTATAGAAAACTTTGAACAGCGTCTGACCCAATTCAACATGAAGCACAGACATGTAGCTTCTGTAATTGTTTTTTTTTTTTTTTATTGAGTCCTAGTTTTCGTTGGTCTTTGTCTTTAGATAATGGACAAATTCCGTGGTTTATAATGGGATTCTCCCAAACTTACGGTCTGTCAGTCTGTGTGAGCCTGTTTGTCTCGTTGTCCCTCTCTTTTCTCTCTGTCTCTGTCTCTGTCAATCTCGCTATCTATCTCTGTCCCAGTCTCTGCCCCACCCCTCTCTTTCTCTCTCTCTCTCTCTCTCTCTCTCTCTCTCTCTCTCTCTCTCTCTCTCTTATAGTTACACCTGGTGAACATCATTTTGTATGCTGCAGGTACAGCTATGACACTTGCCTGGATGTTGTTTGCAAGCATCGGCGTGTTCATCAGTCGCCACGGGAAGGCCATGTTCAACTACTCCAGGCCTAGCAGCATTCTCGTCTGGTACCATGTAAGTGTCGCTAGATACACCGTGACCATGATTATTAGTCTGAGGGGAAAAAGTGTACCTCCCTTTCCCGTTAAGTTGATCCAAAAAAATTATTTTGAGATGGCGGCTTTATATCACTCGAAACTTGTTTTGTGCGAAATGGGGTTCGACCTGACCTTCGGATATTCCTATCCGAGGATGGGAACCAAGATTTTCTATGATTAGTTCAGTGATCTACCTGCTGGGCTACTAGACGTCTCATATATTCTCAATGCATCGTATGAGGTTTCCTTATAACTGGACGATAGTCTATAACGTTTTAATAATGAACTACCACTCATTTCAGAGACAAATTTACTTAAGAACCCTTGAGGAATATTCAGAAAAGAATGGCTATTTTATGTCTTATTGATAGCAAGACCAAATTCGTGTTTCATAAAGATATATAAAGAAACACAACACATAAAAGTTTTTTGAACCAAATTGCTTCTTTAGTTACATTCATTGGTCTTTTAAACATTTTCTCCAATTTTTTTTGTTCCATTGTATGTGAAATATAGTTAACGTGTTTCCCCTCTGTACAACCATCAGATTCACAGATTCTGCATGGCCATGACAGCTTTTTTGACATGCGCAGGTTTTGTACTGATTCTGGTGGAGTCCCAGGGATATAGTCAGGTCAGTTGTATTTACTATTTACTGCTTTCAGGTCTTCTGTGGTTTTCGTAAAGTAGCTCTCCCATCTTTTTTTATTGCTTCATGTACGATCTCGTATAAACTATCGACGTTTATCGAAACGATAATGTACATTTAGAATGAAGAATTTTTATGCTATTATTGATAAGAATTATTCGAATTAACAGATTCATATACACCTAGATTAGTAGTCGTACCCTCCATTTCCCGTTTAGTTGCTCCAAATAAAATTATTTTGAGATGGCGGCTTCGAAACTTGTTTTGTGCGAAATGGGGTTCGACCTGACCTTCGGATATTCCTATCCGAGGATGGGAACCAAGATTCTCTATGATGAGTTCAGTGATCTACCTGCTGGGCCACTAGATCTCATATATTCTCAATGCATCTTATGAGGTTTCCTTATAACTGGACGATAATCTATAACGTTTTAATAATGAACTACCACTCATTTCAGAGACAAATTTACTTAAGAACCCTTGAGGAATATTCAGAAAAGAATGGCTATTTTATGTCTTATTGATAGCAAGACCAAATTCGTGTTTCATAAAGATATATAAAGAAACACAACACATTAAAGTTACATTCATTTTTCTTTTAAACATATTTTCTCCGATTTCTTTAGTTTCAGTTTATGTAAAATATAGTTGGCGTGTTTCCCCTCTGTACAACCATCAGATTCACAGATTCTGCATGGCCATGACAGCTTTTTTGACATGCGCAGGTTTTGTACTGATTCTGGTGGAGTCCCAGGGATATAGTCAGGTCAGTTGTATTTACTATTTACTGATTTCAGGTCTTCTGTGGTTCTCGTAAAGTAGCTCTCCCATCTTTTTTTTATTGCTTCATGTATAAACTATCGACGTTTAGCGAGGACGATAATGTACATTTAGAATGAAGAATTTTTATGCTATTATTGATAAGAATTATTCGAATTAACAGATTCATATACACCTTTTGTCTCATACAGTCATTTTGTACTGACACCGACTTAACTAGTAGGACAAACGACTTGTGAGGATCGAACCAGGCACTTCCCGATTCAGATTCAACTCATCATCTGAATTAGTTGCTCGAGATTAACACATGCATAATGACTCAGATATAAACCAGTACGGCAACATGAGAGTTAAATATTCTTTGATACAATTTTCTCATCTCTTTAACTTTTCAATAGCATTAAAACGCCTCCGCCTCTCTTTCTTTCCAGATCTCGCACACACCAGACAAGAGGTACCGCGCCCTTCACCCTCCCCTGGGCATGCTTCTGGTCATACTTACAGTGGTCAATGTAAGGTGGCCTTTTAGTGCCTTTCCAGAAATCTCTTGTTTATTTTAAGACTGGCTATAATAAACATATCTATTACTGGCGGTAAAACAATATTAAACCAAAAACCAATTTTAAATGTGCAATATAAACATTACAGTTTTATGTACATTGGATGTCGAGTTCTTTTATTTACTCCGCTATTTCAGTATTATCTTTGCGAAATGATTTTGCTTTCTCTGCTTTGTCGTGCAGCCTCTGATGGCACTGTTCAGGCCAGACAAAGGTTCCCCGTCTCGCTCAACTTTCAAGTGGACACACTGGGCAGTGGGCATGTTTGCTTGGATTCTCGCAAGTATGTTCTCAGTATTAACATGCCGTTCAAAAATAGACGATGGCATATTAAATCATGTATAGTAGTAATAGTAGAAGTATGTTAGCTGGTGTGGTAGTAGTAGTAGTAGTAGTAGTAGTAGTAGTAGTAGTAGTAGTAGTAGTAGTAGTAGTAGTAGTAGTAGTAGTAGTAGTAGTAGTAGTAGTAGTAGTAGTAGTAGTAGTAGTAGTAGTAGTAGGTTAGAAAGGGACAGCCACAAACCTAGGTCTAGCTTAGACCAACAGATAAGACAAGTAGACAAAGACACATTTTTAGACAAATGACATGGACGGGGATCGAACCCGCACCTTCTACTCGGCACCCATCGCCTTGCCAAGGCGAAGACCAGCGTGCTTAACCACTCTGCCATAGTAGTAGTAGTAGTAGTAGTAGTAGTAGTAGTAGTAGTAGTAGTAGTAGTAGTAGTAGTAGTAGTAGTAGTAGTAGTAGTAGTAGTAGTAGTAGTAGTAGTAGTAGTAGTAGTAGTAGTAGTAGTAGTAGTAGTAGTAGTAGTAGTAGTAATGGTGATGTTGGTAGTTATGTAGTTATGACACAATAATAATAGCACTATTTTGTGTAAGCATATATCAGACTAGTACTTTTTCGTAAAAACTATTATAGCATGCTGTAGCAGTAAAATGAGAGGGGGTGTGGCTTAAGCTCTAGAACGCTGGGCTCTCATTTTGGATGTCCTCGCTTCAATATCTCAGTCGGGCTAAATTTATATGTCTGATTTCGTTCCCCACTGGTTTAGTGGGTGTCAGTATAATATCACTGTCTGAGACAGAATTACGGGTATTCCAACTCTGTGTCACCACGAAAAACAACCTTGAGGATTGTACGCGATTATGCTGACGTTGGGCGTAAAAATACAACACTATTCCAGTTGTATCAGTACAATAAGGGAATGTTTTGTCATTCTCTTACGGTTTACCTGTCTTTCAATCTTAATCAGTTGCACTGCTGGCCATCGGTCTGGACCTGCCCAAGTCCCAGGCCGACCTGCTCGCGGTCTACGCCGTGTTCGCCTTCGCCGGGTACCAGCTGGTCATGGAGGTTCTGGTGCGCTCCATCCCGTACTGCCTAGGTTCGATTCTCACGTTCTGTTTCGACAGCGTTTGTACTAGTGAGTACCAATGAGGTGTCTCCACTACTGAAATGATATATTTTTTCAACATACTTTTCTTTGAGGATTTATAAACACAAAAGGAAAGCGGATTTACCATTATCTCTTTAATAAAGATTACGGTGTAACGTTATTATGTGTAAAAATGTGTTCATTTAATTAAAATTATTCTTTTTTTCTTCTTTAGTTAATTGCTTTTCTCCTTCACAATTTAGTTGGTGGCGATTATTGAAATTAAACATTTTTTACATTGCCTACCCTATCTACTTGACTGCATTGGCACGATTGTAATAGGTATAGAAAATAAGAAAATGACATTGTACAGGTCCAACTTTAGAGCAGTAAAAGATATATTTGATTTTTTTTTTCATTTTTGGAGAGACAGAAAATATACAGTCACTTTAGAATCATGTTATGTGCAGCTTCTATTTAGAGCTGCACACTATTCGTTTACTTGATTGTAAATAATGCCTAAGTTTGTCACATTTAATACGCTGACCGTTATGGAAGTCATTGTACCACACTTAACAGTCGTATTAACCTTTCGCTTTTTCACCGACCAGGAAACAAACACGGCTTTGACCTGCACATGACCAACTTCTCGAGCCCCGAGGTGGCAAGCGTCACTGGAAGTGGTATAGCCCCAGACAAGGAGGCGGCCGCCCGCCAGAACGCAGCTGCCAAACGCCGGGTAGGCTGACTCTTTACTTAACAACAAGGGGCTCGCGGTAATAGTGCGTATGGTGAAAACAAGAACGATAGTAAGGGAGTCTGCACTAGATCAAATCATAGCTACATCCTAGACTTAGAGTGTTCCAAAAGCCCCGTGACTTTGTGGCGTGACTATACCACCCGTCATAATAGTATGGATCATACACTGACATGACAAACAAAAGATCAACTTTGATTTGAGTGATACCTCAACATGGGTCTTTAAGATTTTATTAACAAATGACTTATTTATCTCAAAGTTCTTATTATGAACAGACAGACACAAAGACAGACACACACATGTACAGACCTTGTAAATGATCCAAAGATTAAACTTCCTTCAATAAACCATCCTGCGATAGCAAACTTCAAGTTGTAAATGAGCAAAGCTCTGTCACGGGTTTCGAGTCTAAAGTGATTCCCTGGGAAGGTTGAATATGGCTTCAGTGATAAAATCGCATCCAATAAAAGATAATAAATAATTGAAAATAAAACAGCTGTTCTATGCATTTGTCCCAAAAATAAAACATTAACCTGCTTAAAAATATTCATCATAGAAGACAGAAACAAGGTGTTTTTATTTCCTATGTAAAAGCATGTTTTTGTTAATGCTAGAGGCTTTGTAAAAGATGCGCTATCCAAATATATGCCCCCCCCCCCTCCCCAAACCAGGAGAACACCATAAAGAGCACCATTCTTGTGCTCCACATGCTGATGTCGGCCTGCTTTGCTGTCGGAGTTGTCTACTTCCTTCTGCGCAAGCCCTTTGAGTACGTCACATCCGGTGAATCGCGAGACGAAGATACTCTTGACGAAAAATTCGCTGTGGTTGGCTAGTTTCGGTAACTTCGTTTGATATTAGTTAAAAAATTTCTTGGAAACTAGATCTTGCAAAAAAAAAAAAAGACCATTAAGATAATTTAAAACGTTTTAATGATTTCAACATTAGTTCGCCTATTGTAAAAACGACAAAAATGCCTATTTGAACCACCAAATAAGGAACCGGTCTAGACTTGGTTGACTGTTAAAATCGATAAAGTTTTTTAGAGGTCTATTTTATAATGAAGTCCACACGCCGTGCTGTTCTTTTTCTGAATCACACATAATAATTATCATGAAATTTAGTTTCAAGATAAGGTAAGATAAGATATAACCGTATTTGTCATTTAAAGGCACATTTGATGGCCCATATATGCAGCAAAACAAAACAGTATAGCCAGTAATGACAAGAGTATATCAATAATCATAACAGCATCAATAATAATAATAATAATAATAATAATAATAATAATAATAATAATAATAATAATAATAATAATAATTCTTGTAACAATAGAACAGACCATTTACTATGTGTGGAAACCATGAGAGCTTTCAATAATCTGACAAGGCGACGATTGGCTGCTTGTAACAAATCGCTTCCTAAATGCATTTCAAGAAAGACAGCTATTGACTGCTGAACACAGAGATTGAGACATAAAAAGATTTCAATATGTTGCAAACTGCAGTTAAGTACAACCGGGTATTTAAGGTTAATGTAACCTTTGAGGTTTTGGGAAATACTTAAATTTTAGGGTTACAATCATATTTTGGCAAATACTTGGTTTGCAAACATTTAAAAATGAAATATTTACACTGTTTAGTAAAAAAGAAGGCAACAAAAAATGTCATTCTGCCCGCATGTAGCCTTTCTTTATAGTGTATTTTTTAAATATTTAAGCTGTAAATTTTACACATTTTCCCGTTATACCCACCCAGTCATTAATTTTTTATAGCTACACTGCCCGCGTTTTTTATGATGCATGAATCCATTTTTTAAAATGTGAACAGCATATTAATGTCTCAGATGTTACATTATTTTCATGGTTTTCATATTATCATGTATGTGTGCATTAACTTGAAAGATGAAATATTTAAGTAAACATTTTTTAGGTGATGTATAAAGGACACTGTTTCACATTTCTTGCATTTTTTGGTGCGGTTGTTTTCTTTTACACTACTTCAGGTAATAATCAGTTTTCTTTAAAGTAGCTATAAATGATATATTTTTTATCTTAATATAAAAAAAAACTTTCTTTCTGTTTAGCAATAATGATGTATGTTCACTGCCTACTGTAACATGGACTTTTTTCTTTGTCTAATATTGTAATTTCTTAATTTAAGCTGAGGGTTTTCTTTTGACAACTGAAATAAAAATGTTAACTTTTACTATTGCTGTATTTTTTTAATTCTTTCTATATATATAAAAAGGGACGAGAGGACGAAATAGGGCGAGAGATTTGTATTTATTTTAATCACTTAACCAGGTAAGAAGTCTATATTAAGTTCTCAAAGCATAATACCACGGTGAGTGTGTGTAGTTTTGTTCTTCAACCTTTCAAACGTTTACTGTGACTATTATTTGGAGCTCTAACTATGAAAAGGAAATGAATGAAACAGTAAAATGTTACAACCTACTTTATTAACGCTATTATTTGTGAAATGATGCATATGTCTCAGGGCTTGTGGCCAATTTTTCTGCATACCCTTTAATAGTAAATACTTTATACACGCTATACAAAATTAACTATCAGCATTGAATTAAACAACTTCATATATCTAGAAATAAAGTGTCAATATATGTTAATAAGTTAAGTACTTTCAGCTTCGCCCTAGGTATAAAACCCGGTAGAGGCCACCGTAGTATATATTCATTTTTATTAAAAACCAATTTTCATTGTTAATTTCGTCGGCATTTAGTTGTACATCAATAATTTTACTGCACACAACTTTAATTTTCTAGCATTGTAAGTGGTCACCTACAGTTTTTGTCGAGGGTTTGTTTAGATTATTCTCTAAACGAACAATTTTCGACGTCTAAAATGTTTTAACAAGCATTTTTGTGAGACGACTGAAGAGGATGGAATCGGTATAGGGTATTTACCTGGAAGTAAGGATAAATGAAAAGCTAACAAAGTTATTCTCGATTGATCCTTTGTCATGGATGAGTAACGTTGAAAAATTATCAGTATTTTGGAATTAGCACTCTTTATTAATACATTTCTTTTCGCAACTTTTAAATCAACTAATAGTACATTTCTGCATATCTGAAATAACTTAAATACAAAAATAGGAAAAGAGAAAAAAATAATAGCCTTCCATAAGTGTAAAGGTAGGCATTCCATATCTTGCTTTTCAATCTCTTTAGATTATTTGAGTCGATCATTAAATAGAATACAATTCGCCATCTGTCACAAAAAAGTCCATTGTAAAGAGATCAAGGCGTCTAAAACTATTTCTGGACGCCTTGTAAAGAGATGAAAGTTATGCAACGGAAGAATTGTATAATGTGCTCAGCACAGCCAAAACAATAAGGATTGAGGGTTCACTATGAGGTGTGTGACTTGATTGGAAGACCTTCGTTTCATTCAGCAACCGGAAACGCCTAAATTTTGTCATGAATATTTCCTGTATACGTTTTATTTTACGATAGTTTAACTACCGAAATTGTTGAATTCGCTGTTTGAGCTTTTGTTTCATAATCTAACAACTGAAAGTAGAGCTAATAATCCCACGTAAAATCACAATATTCCCTATAATACTGCGTTGGGAAAGTTTACATTCTAGCATTGGTTTGTAAAAATTCTATGAAGCACACAGAAAGATAGTGTCAAAGTAGAATAGGAAAAAAATAGATAAAAAATAATGATTGCGGAAGAATGCACGCTCATAACATGTTTAGAAGAGTAATTTTAGAGACGTTATCAATATACAAATAACTATATCTACGAGGGGCAAATTGTTAATTAGTTTAAGCTCTTACCATTGAGGAGTAGTGTGTAACATCTGATGTATCTTATGTATAATAAATTGTAAAAATAAAGAAACAACAAACATTGAGCAAAGAAGAAAGACAATAGGTATTCACAACTAATGAAATAATATGTTATAAAAGATGTGATTAATTATCATCTTCAAGAAGTTGAACAGATTTTATATCTTTTAGAGCGAAATATACAAATAAACTATCCCGGCAATCATTTCGCTTTAAAAACCAAACGCAAAGAAGAAGAAGAAAACCAAACAAAATTCACACCCAGGTTAACGTCCCTTTTACCATTTATGAACAATGATAAATGTTTGACATTTCATTGACTTTGCATTTCTTTATTAAAAGTGATGTTAATTGTTAGCATCCCTGTTATCGGTGAGTAGGATGTTCGTGGTTAATCCTGGAAGTGCAAATTCTGTTAAGAATTAAAATACAATTCTATACTAAAAAGAAGATAGGAAACTTCTGGCAACCAAAATACTTTTTTGGCTCTTTTGATATTTTTGTTTCGTTTTTTTTAATGTTTTTTATGGACAGCATAGAAACATTATGTACCTATTTAATAAGGGCACAATTGTATGACACAAATTGTATAATAAACGTTAAAGGTAAAAAAAAAAAAAGCAATTACAATGTTTTTACAAAGTATGAGGTTCACCTAAATCTTGACCAGCTTTTTAAAATTTTCTGATGTATAAAAGACTTATCCTAGTAATGTTGAATTCGTGTTAAAAATAATTTTAATAAAAATGCTACAGTGAACTGGTCATCAGCTTGACTTTTTTCTGGGTTGAACAACGGTTGCGTAGAGATGCTTTCCACTTCCACTGACAAAGATCACTGTCATGTTGGATTCAGTGACTTCTGAGTACATGAAGCCACCGAGGGAAAACAGCCCACCATAGTGGAAGAGTGACGAGCCCAGAGGAACGGATTTCTCGTGAAGAGCGAATGGGTCCACAGTGTTTGCCATGCCGGATACAAAGAACTCCAAGAGGTTACCGTTCTTGGACTTGGTTCGTAAGTGCTAGGGTTAGGAAAGAAATTGAAGATGGAGTTCTAACAAAGAAAGAAACAACAGTCTCATCTGAAAACTATAATTTAATTATTGTGAAAATGAAATCACTTATGATAAATTATGTATATAATGCATTATGTATATTCCTTTTGGGCATTTTGTTTAGGCTTTTTTTCCATAAAAGTTCATCAGTAAACCACGTTATCATGCGTGCTGGTGTTTTTCTTCCGTGCAACGTAATATGTAGATATTGCAAAAGAAATGATTGTCACTTCCTATATAAAAGCAAAATAATAAAGGCTCTTTTCAAAGATAAAAAGGAATACGTTCCTAATAAAAACAGAAGTATTCGACACATATAATTCCTAGCGAAATATAAAGACAATGCTTATACTTTTATGATTTATAACATTATCTGAGGATATGAGATCCCTACTTTATTTAAACAATGGGACATGGAGAAAATACCTGCAGGTTATGATCATGTCCGCACAGATGTCCAGATGCGTTGTACTTGTCCAGCAGGGGTAGCAGTCTGTCGACCAGACAGTGGGTCGGCCCGTGAGTGGCCGTAGAGTACACGGGGTGGTGGCCGGCAGTAAACAGGTAGTCGGCTCTGCTCGGTGGAGAGGGAAATACATCTAAACATACGATCTTTGATTTTCCAATGCGATTGAGAGGAAAATGGTTTCTCCAAACTTATATTTTTCACAGAGAGGGCGACACCAGTTGAAGATCGAACCGCCATCCCCTTTTGTAACTGTGTCTTCTGAAACTACGGACTGAGCTGTGTATAACCTACAAAAGAGATACTTTTCTGCCTTTAGCAACAAACAGCATTTACAATCTAATGTTCTAAGAATCACATTTTTGTTTCATAAAACATATGCATTATATTCGAAGAGCAACGTTGAATTATTACTTGCTCGTTTTAAGACGATTCTCAATGAATTTCCATTGAGCCTCGGCAGTTTTCAGGTCGTCAGCTCCTGGTGGCTGTAGTAAATCGTCGTCATCAGACTTTCCACACAAAAGAACAGTATCTATGAATATTATTCCAAAAGTTCTTTTGCCTCCAGAAAAACTGAACTCTTTGTAGTAATAAAAATCTGGAAAGTTCCTGTAAATTAAATGTGTAAAGAGGAAAATAGATGATGTAATAAAAAGCCATTATTTTCACACAAAAAACGTAAAATATTTCTATATTTCTAACTGTTCCAAACAGTTTGTACCCTTCATGATGTGCTTTCCATAACATTTAGATTTGAGTAAAACAGCAAAGGCAAAAGGTGTTATGTATACTTCTATTTCAATGGTTAACATGTTAATAAAGTCGGTTTAAAATTAGGCAGTCTCATTTTTAATCACGTTTCTGGACAAAAAATTCTTTCTTTAATATTAAAGCAATGTAAACATTTACTTTAGGCATACCATCTTTTTGACCTTTGAGAGTATATAATTTGTGCTGTAACATTGCCATGGTGGTCATGATTTCCTGCAATTATATACCACGGAATGTTTAGGGACTTGGCAGTGTACACAGCTTCGAAAGTGGCCTATAACAAACAGGAAGGATCAAATCATTATTGAGAAACAAATATACAAATTTGATATAATTGTAAAAAGTAATTTGTAATGCTTCTTAGATAAGATATAAAATATATTGCTCCTGTCATGTTAGTAAAAAGAGGAAGATGTAGAGGATCAGAGATAAAAGCTTGAATACAAAAAAACACTTTAAGATAAACGACACATTATCACTTTTGTGAAATCTTGACAGATTTCTGTTTCCTCAGTTAATTACGCGTAACTAAGAGTTTTATGGGCACATGTTTTAGCTGCAAGACGTAATTCCAATACAAAGCCATAAAAAAATTGCAATGCAATGCAAACGTACACACGCTAATAATATGGTTATTTATGAGACGAATACTAATTCTAAGTATGTCAATTAAAACTCATAACATTGAAAACATGATGTTAAAAATCTGGAAAAAAATCAAATAATGAATACAAATTTAGTTATATGCCATGTCAAATAAAAACAATCCAAACGACCAATGTCTAGCCTACATTTTTTAGGTCAATGTAAAGTGTTTGCTTATCCTTAAAAGTAGTTGTAATATGACCTTTCAGGAGAATAATCTATTTAGTCTTTGTCGTTTTTACAGAAATATCTATGTAGTATAGCCTCGTCTAGCACACATTTTGTTTGATATCTTATCCTGACATGGCATTCCTAGTATCCATCTCAAGAACCACATTTCTACAGCTTAGAAACTTTTTCTAACATCATTTGTTATTGTCCAGCTTTCACAAGTTTTCGGAAGTTAAAACAGCTTTGACCATATAATAGGAGGGTAAGGGGAAAAGGACATACATTGAATCTCATATCATCGACATTTGTAACTCCGTTCATGTAGAAATTATCTCCGAGTTCCAACACAAACTGCGGACCATAGGTATCTGCTATTTTCCCCATCTGTGCTGATGTGCATCGCTCGAAATATGTGCTGAACGGCTCGATCTCCACACCACGCATGTCACCAATGGTGAGGAAACGGAGGCTGTTGATAGCACCAACATCTGGATTGGTACAAAATATGAAAGCAAACAAACAGGCATTTTTATTTTTAATGATGTAGTGAATGTGGATGAAAATTTGTTTGACAGTATAAGTAAACTTAGCAGAAAGGAACAGAAAACTCTAAGGACTGCACTAAACCTGCATGGATTATTGTTAGCTATACTTAAAGTGACCAATGGCTAAATACCTGGAAACAATTAGTCTTCAAGTTGTAATACTTCCCTTTATCACCCTTCCATGTATCCCCTTTCTCTCTCTCTCTCTCTCTCTCTCTCTCTCTCTCTCTCTCTCTCTCTCCCTTTTTCTCCCTCTCTCTTTTCTACTCTCTTTTCACTGCCTTTTTCATTTATCTTATCCTCCGCATGCCTCAATTGTCTTTCAATCTCTCTTCCTCTCTCTATGCTCTGTCTTGTTTCTCTGTCCCACTTTCTGTGTCTTAACCCAACCCTTATCTCTTTCTCCCACTTTAAATATGTCTCTTCTCTCTCTCTCTCTCTCTCTCTCTCTCTCTCTCTCTCTCTCTCTCTCTCTCTCTCTCTCTCTTCCAAACCTCATTTCTTTTCTTTGTCTTCACAAAAAACGCCACTGTCTCTTCCAGTCTCTCTCTCTCCATCTACTTTCTCTCTCTCTCTCTCTCTCTCTCTCTCTCTCTCTCTCTCTCTCTCTCTCTCTTTATCTCCCTCTACTTTATCCCACTGTTCTCTCAACCGGCCTTTATCTTCTCTCCCACTCTATTTTTCTCAATATCTCTTCGGTCGCCAGCTTTCTTTATCTGTATTAATCCCCAACTTTTTATTTCAGCATAATGTACCCCGGCTTCTCCTTCTCTCTTTCAACATTCCTCTCACGAACACTTTGTGTGCGTTTTCTCATTACCCAAATTCTGTCTCTCGGCCTCTTAACGCTCTCTCTCTCTCTCTCTCTCTCTCTCTCTCTCTCTCTCTCTTTCTCTATCTCTCTCTCTCTATCTATCTCTCTCTCTCACTCACTCTATTCAACCTCGACCACCTTTTCCATGTTTTTTCCCCACTCCCACATTTTGGTCTTAAGTCATTAGTTAGATATAGAAATCTAGTTAGATTTATGCCGATATACACAAGCTCATACTTTTTAAAAACAGGATATGCCAAATCCATACCGTTTCCATAGTAGAAAAGCTAATACACAATTTTCCGCTTATAAAAATGATTCCTAAATGTAAGCAAGTAAAACGGTTTTTCTTTTCCTCTTTGTTTCTGGGTATTGTAGCAATAACAAGTTTTTGTTAGATCTAACTCCGAAGCTTAACAGTTTTTGTGTGCTTGACACTAATCAGATTATTTCTGAATAATACAAAATCAGAGCAATTTCTAAATCTACAGGATTCTATAAAGTATTAAGTAGGCCTTATTTTTATTATACATACCTTTAGTTGACAAGCTAGCCAGCAAAAGTGCGAATACAACATAAATAAGCATCCTGCTATAAAGAAAGAAATAACGGATTGTATACACTAGAATCTAGACCTTGATCAATAATCACTAACCCAAACAAGGATCTAGGGCAAGTCTACACTAGGAAATTCGATCTAGCGAAGACTTGATCATCTGAATACACGAACAAATAACAAGTATGTTACAAAACGACAGTAACAACTACAATTTTAACTAATTCCGTTTTAGATACTATTTTTTTTATTAAAATGTGTAAGTCTTATCATATTACTTCCTGGAAGAGCACACACAGTCACACAGACATAAACCCAGTCCTAGGATTGTTTATCTTTTTGTCTTAACCTACTTCGGCGAGTTCACGCATAAGTGTCATTTTGCCCGTGTCAAAGTTCAACTGCACAATCTGAATCGATTTAGCAACTGTTAGGCCTGGGGCCGCGGCCCATCTTACCAATATCAAACATTGTTTAGCAGCTTCAAGGCATTGTGCCTACAATAATGTCGAGAAAACTGGCAAGAAGTCATTCCTAGAAATTCTATTTTTAATGCTTTTTATTTTCCTACAACGCGTACCCGATTTAATAAATCCTTAGTCTTTTTCGACAACTAATATTCACAAAATTATAGGAATAATATTACTACACCACCACAGACATCAACGACAACTATTACTACTACTACTACTACTACTACTACTACTACTACTACTACTACTACTACTACTACTACTACTACTACTACTACTACTACTAAAAGAAATAAATAATAAATAAATGAATAGGCATATAAATATATAAAATAAGTAAATAAACAAATAATTGCGATAATGTGTTGCTAAAGATATATGCGGATACGCGAGTATAAGTTAAAGGGTAAAAATTGTGGGCGGAAAACGCCACCTAGAACTTAGTATTTCAGTCAAAATGTCGATAATGTTACGACGACCAACAGCACCAAAATCAAAATTAAGTAAATAATAGGTAGGTCTAGGGTGGGGCTTTAATCAAGCAGCATGACAGTGCCAATTATAGAATGATTTCTGAGCTATCTATAAAAGAAAACCAAGTCGCTTTCTGCAAACATAAAATTTCAAATTTTGTGTGTGCGTATTCAATAGATAATGGTGTTTCTCCTCTCAATTATTGTTTAACCTCGTCATGAAAACTATCTTTAAAAAGCTCTATTTTATAAGGACACAGAGTAAAATGTTGGATCGCTCCCAAAACAACCGTCAAACAAAGATCATCAAAGACTGGAGGGTCCACCTAACGCGATTCTACATGGGCGCCTAATAACGCCATGTTTGACTTGCATTGATAAAACATTGACTTCCACATGCTGTGGGAGCGATGGATACACGATTCAATGGTGCATCCCTGTCCACCTGTTTTCTCTAATGCAATTCTATAAATTCAAAATGCTAGTTCATTATTTCTCTACTTATTTCCATTTTTAATACCAGTACTTAACTCACCTTTGCTGTAGACAGAGGTATTTTGCATTGCCTAACAGATCGATGTCGATTTAAATAAGGGTAGTTTTCTCTCTCTATCTCTCTTTCTTTCACTCTCTATCTCTCTCACTCACTCACTCTCTATCTCTCTCTTTCTTTCTCTCTCTCTCTCTCTCTCTCTCTTCTCTCTCCCTCTATTATTCTCTCTTAACACTCTCTTATAATTCATTTGTCTATCCGCTTCAACCTATTTCTTTATTTAATGTTTACTAGTCTTATCCACCTTTCTATACTTTCAATAAATCAATAAATCAATCAATAAATCAATCAATCTATCTATCTATCTATCTATCTATCTATCTATCTATCTATCTATCTATCTATCTATCTATCTATCTATCTATCTATCTATCTATTTATCTATCTATCTATCCTTCTATCTATCTATCTATCCATCTATCTATCTATCTATATATATTTATATCGCTCTCTCTTTCTCTCTCTCTCTTTATCTCTCTCTCTCTCTTTATCTCTCTCTCTCTCTCTCTCTCTCTCTCTCTTTATCTCTCTCTCTCGCTCTATATATATATATGTGTGTGTGTGGGTGTGGGTGTGGGTGTGTTTTATCTAGTGTGTGTATTAATTTCAACATTATATCACTCTATACCTCTCTCTTGCTCTCTCCCCCTCTACATCTATTGTTCTCTCACACGAACTCACTTTCTCTCTCTTTTTCTCTCTCGCTTTTTCTCTCTCCTTTTTTTTCTCCCTCTCTCTCTCTCTCTCTCTCTCTCTCTCTCTCTCTCTCTCTGCTTCTCTTTTTTCTCTCTTCTACCTTTCTCTGTCTTATTCTGTTCATGACACAGTTTTCAACATACACTATTAAATATAAATAAGCTCAAACTGATTCTTTATGATCCACACCAGGATTGTTTAAATAATTATTGCATACCTGGTTTCCTAATATGTCCCATAGTAAGTACTTAATATTTCAACAAAGTGTTAAACAATGTGCGAAGAGAAAGTGATTTAAGTGCCGCGCTCACTTTCGTCAAAAAGTAAATCCATCGTTGCCCTTTTATCCTATTCTTCAGTCTTCAACGCCAATCACTGTCCCCAAAGCGCATGTATCACCTTGTTACCAATAGCAACCAGAACAATCACCCGTCGGCGCGCCCTGCCAAATTACGGATCCTTGCTTCGATTTCCGGTTGGGCTGGCGGGTATAATTCTCGGGGGCTCAGCCAGAAATTATTTTAGCCTGGGGCTCAGCCAGAGATCAGTTTAGCCTCACTTTCCACCCTAGACCCAACCCCTGAACTGCTAGGTTCAATCTGAGATGCGTTTTTTTCTTCTATAATTATCTTTTGATTTTGTTATTGTGTTCACTTTGTAAATTAATTAAACTCATTGCAAAATGTTACTTTCCAACTTCCGAGTTTTCTTACTTATTTTTTTCTATTGAGTCGAGAGCAAGCGTAAAAAACATTCTTCAGAAAGATACAAGCGCGGATTTATCGGCAAATTAACAAGTTACTTTAGAACTTCAGCTGCTGATCGAATCACGCAGCTTTTTCTCTTTATTCCAGTGTCGTAGCGACTGAAGTATCTTGCGCCATTGTAGAGCAAAAGACCATTATATTGTTTATAGTTACGTTCCAATCTACGTGGGCATAAGTTATTATAGAGCTAGTGCAATGGTTAAAAAATGTAATTTTAACTTAAGTCAAAATCTAACTCCATCTGTGATTATACATATCTAAATCTAGTCTAAAATCAGCTTGCTAGCCCTCGTAATTTTGTCTCAATGTGATATTTTGATAATCGAAATTCCTAAAAGCCCCCTTATAGCCAGTGAACCGCCATAGTGTTGGTTTCGACGCCCTCCCTTTCACATACTCACGCTGGGTTGAACCACAGTTATTGGGCATGGGTGGGGGTTTGTGGGTGCTCTACCGGTCCAGTTGATAGAGAGAGACTTGCTAGGGAACCGCTGCGTCGCACAGGAGTTGGTGGCTGCACCCACTTGTCTCCTGTGAATTTTGCTGAGAATCGATGCTGAAATTTTCCCTCATAGATACAGCACTTAGAACGCAGAAGTTTTATCGTAAAGGTTGTGTTTGGTTTTGAGTGTGATTTATTTTCCCTAATTGGATTTTACTCAAAAGACTACTCACCCATTCAAAGTTTGATAGTGGTGCTTTTAAGCTGGAAATATAGACAGAGTTTAAAGAAAACATAAGACATGAGGATGATGAATAGGTTACAGTTAAATTGAATGCTAAATAATACATTCAAACGGATTCTGTCAAGAAAAGTATGTTGTTGACTAACTTATCTAACTTCTTATTTTACAAAAAAGTGATTATCAATCTCATTATATAGATTTCGCCCTGCAATGTTATCTTTTAAAGTATTATGCAAAGAAAAACAGTAAAAGAGCAAACGTAAAAAAATAAGTTTCATCTATCACCAATAATATTCTTTTTATGGTGGATTATTTCTCTGTGTTTTTAATATTTAATGAGTTAGGAAAATTCTGGCTGGTCAAAACTTGGTTAATTGAATCTATTACAAAATTCGATGACATTCCTGACCAGTTAATCAAGGTCTAACAAGTAGGCCTGTTGTTCCGGAATATTTTAGTGAGGCACATCATTATGTCATGTTATTCACCTTCAATTTGATAGCGCATTTCTCTTCTTCTGTTCCAATAATCTAAGTTCTTGAAACGCCAGGCACTGAATAAAACCATTTGGGATTATAATGGTTAGAGGCCAATGTAAATCTGCTAAGAGATTGTCTGAATAACATAGTTTGCCTCCATACCCCCCTCCCCCAATACAAAATAAATAAAAGCTAGGGCCCTGAAGTGTTAACATTTGAACAGAAAATAACAGCTAGGAACCTATGATTATTATCAAAACAACGTCGAATCAAATTATTAAGTTATTAAAAAGCCAACCAACTGTTTTCGATTCTTATCAACACCTCAAAACAGTTCTCTCTATTCAGCCAATAAATTTCTGCTTTATAGTCTCAGCAGTCATAGAAAAAAATTGATAAAAGAACAAAAAAACGTGATCAATAAGGACGGAGTACTTTTAGGGATCGTCGCTGCTCATTTGCACATTGTTTGCTCGTCTCGGGACGCTCACTGGTCAAATTTCCATCTCTCAGCCTGTGAATGTATCATTTCGTTTTCAATACAGGAACATTCTTTTCGCTTGCTTTGTGTGTGCATGAATATTTACAGAAACAGAATGAGAAAGGCTAACTTGTGTAAATTTTAAACGATATTTTTTTAATATTCGGTACTTCAAAAGCCAGCAAATAGCACTTAGCATAAAATTAGATTTCTTATGGCAAATAAGGCTTTTCAATAAAGACGCTTAGATAAAACTATAAAGTAAGATACTGAACAATTATGAGGGAATTAACTTTCAAATCGATGATTTTAAGTTGTGTTAACTTAAAACAGTCAAACATGAATTCAAGCTGTCATTGTTTATCATTTTCATAATAAATGCTAAAGAGGAATTTGAATAATTGTGTCTTTTCAAAACCACTTGATTTTTAATTAGAAAAAATTCTTTTTGCATCCTGTTCAATACGCCGTAGATAATTTAAGCGTATTATTAACACTGGATTAAACAAGGGAATTATCATTATATAAAAATTCAGTGGATTTTAAATCTTGATAAATATTAATAATACACTTGATATGTATGTATATCACGTTATCAAAAAAGGAACATAATATTATTATGTATGAACGCAGCCTATTATTTCATCGATACAACACGCGACAGCACATTCCGAAAAAGACAGATCCCACGGGAAGTACTTTATTTTGTTGCAACACGATTATATAAATTTATATTGTTGTAGTCCAAAGGCGCAGGCTTCTTTCCTTCCCACCAAAAAGAATTGGTGTATGAAAATAAAATAAGACATGTCTTGTTCCCTTTGAGAGAAAATTCGACTTGGACATGTTGTTACACATAAAAACAAACTGAACACGATTAAACAATTTCGATACAATAAAAAAAACAAAACAAAAAGAATTTAAATTTGGGAGAAATTATTTTGCATAGTGTGCGCACTATAATAATGAATTATTGGTCCATCACGGGCGCGTGGTAGCCCTGGGGTAAATCATCAGCTTCCAACGCAGAAGGTGCGTGGTTCCATCCCCGCTTTGGCGTTCGCATTATTTTATTTCTTTTCTGTTTGGGTCGTTGTCAGTATTATGAGAGCGACCAAGTCTCAAGTACTCAGATCTGGACCACTGTCGCCAGGTAAAAGTTTTTTTTTATAAACATATGAGACGTTAAACTAAGGCTCAGCTTGGCTTTCTACAAATAAAGCTTACTGGTTGGTCATACTGCTACGTTTGAAAAACTTTGACTTCTGATTAAGCAGATTTTAATCTCTTTGGGATGTCTACACCTTTTTTTTAACCACTGGTCTTCTGTGAAGATTAAAAATGGTGGTAGAATGTAGGTCTCCTCAACTCGCAATGCTCCGACAAATGCTTTCTAGGGTTCATTTGAAAGAAAAACCTGCCATTTTCACTATTAAAGCAGGTTAACCATTGTTGGTTCGGGCCATTTTTATGCACAGTTAAATGCCTTTAACAAGAATGTTTAGTAGACTAGAGACTCGTACGTCCCGCGGGAAACGTAAAACCGATTCCACGTATTTAAGGGAAAAAAAGAAGGAAAAAAAAAACACCTCTTAGTGATAAAAACAGAAATAGCTACTTTCTCGAAGAAAAATCGCGGCCAATTTTTCATGCGTGAGCCCACAACACATTTACCTATTACACAACTAGGGCCTATGGCCTATGCCTTGTTGGTTGAAGTTTTTTTTAAACCTTGAGCAGATTCTTCTTGTTATGCAAAGCAAATTTTCTAAGCTTAGAAAACAAAAACAAAAAAGATGTGTGATATAAAACAAAAAAAGACATTTTAAAGCAAAGTTGATGTGACTGGTGGTGTATGAAAATCGAATTAACGTTTTTAGCCTCGTCTTTGCAATTACGCGAAGAAAGACACTACGCTCATGTAAAATAATCATACAATCAGCAACTGTTGGCGACTAAAGAGGCGCTCATGCTTCATCAAGTGGATACTATAGTGACAATTTCTCTCTACAAGATTATATTATGCAAGAAAACAAGCAGCAACTCTTTCGGAACACTCCGTTTATTTCTATCTTATATAACACAAAATGAGCTCGGGAAACAAAGACCAGGAGTTACCCAAAACGGGTCTGTTCACCATCGAGGAGACTTCCTCTGGCGCTGACAACCAGTCGGACGAACTGTCCGCGGTGCAGGACAAACAGAGCGTGAAACCTCCTGATGGCCATGAGAAGCAGGAGGCGGCCAGGGCACCAAGTGGCTCCTCTAGCGGCATCGGCAGCAAGGGCTCGGACACCTCCGGTGAGTTTGCTTAACTTTTGATTAATTGAGCATTACAAAAAACAACAAAGAAAAAACAACAATGTTTTTCTTGTTGTAATTATGGATTTGTTGTTTGTTTGTCTTTTTGTTTATTTGTTAGTTTTCTTTCTTTTTTTTTGTTTGGGGGGGGGGGGGGGGGGTGGAGGGGGTGACTGGCGCAACTGGTAAAGTGTCTGTCTCCAAATTTTACAATCCTGGGTCGAAATCAAATCCACGATCAGACAAATTTGCTCTAATATGAGGGCGCTAGCTGCGTTAAATAAGAGTCCTCATTAGATCTGTATTAGATCTTCATCGCAATTAAATCTAATAAAAAAAATAATGTCACCTTCAACAAATGCTCTTACCACAATTGATTTTTACCCGTTTATCTTATAGTTCTTTTTTAAATGATGCGTTTAAATTTTAACTGTTCAATAAAATGAAAAATATGTAAGACAAATCAAATCGACATAAAATTGATTTTTACCCGTTTATCTTATAGTTCTTTTTTAAATGATGCGTTTAAATTTTAAGCGTTCAATAAAATGAAAGATACCGTCTGTACAGACAAACATATGTCTCTTTTTGGTGAGGAAAAAAGCAAGCTGAGTAAAAAAAAAAAAAATGTCTGTTCGGAGAAAAACAAACTTCAAATCTCCTATAGTTAAAGCCTTTAAGGTGTATTAGATTCAGCAATAGTTTCTAGGGATATGTAACAATAACTGAATGTCTTAAGTTCATTATGTTTCACGTATATTCTTACTGAGATTAAACATTGCTTCCTCCTGCTCGTCAACTCAAAACACTATCGACTGATCCATCAGGTGCCCAGCGATCTCCAGTCTGGAGTCTGGCAGTTTTTACACACGACCACGAAGAGCCAGATTGGGACACCAGAACTCAGTTGGTCACACAAGATAATAATAGCAGCCTGGGGCTTATCATAGCCCAGCATTTCCTGAATTAAAACCGCGCGCTTTACCGACTGAGTGTTGTTAGAGCCGGAATTTTAGGTACTTTTTCGCAGTGGCCAGAAGAAGGCTTTTAGTGAAGATAGTTGAATTGATGGTTGCGCTTTTTGGTATTAGAAACCCTTGACTCGTGGCATTAACAGCACCAAACCGCCTTGTCACTCAAAGGAGCATGGTTTATACCACTAGACCACTACACTTCCTTTTTAATTAAAGCTTGACGCACTAAGCTAACTCGCCCCCCTCCTTCAGGCAAACTAAGTAAAGTGAGTCATATCTATTTCATGCGCCAACGGCGAAAATCCAGTTGCTTTATCGGTTAGAGCTCTGGACTGGGAACAGGAAGTCAACGGCTCGAATCTCAGCTGGTGCGCCCAGCCCTTCTGATTTTTCTGGAAACATTTTAAGTTTATTTGATATACCTGTAATGTCAACACCCTGTTACTTCAGACTCCGCCTCCGAGAGCTCCACCTCCACCAAGCCCCGCCCAGCTGCCCCAAGCGTGCTGTCACTGTGCAAGCGCGGCGACTGGCTCACTGTGGAGAAGAGGGTGCGTGCGATGGACGCTAGGAAAAACAAGCAGCTCTCAGAGCTAGACAAGGTAGGTTATCTACGATGTAGTACATGTAATACGCTGATTCCACCAATGTCCTCAACAAGATCAGGTATCGTCTATTAGAGGTGAAGGGACAGTCTGTATCCCAATCTTCATACTAAATATACGTAAGTGTACACCAAAAATGTATTATGCTACATAATATGTGAGTCAACCGCAGGGTTCAACATTAGTACAATATATTTGTAACGAAACACACAGAGAGACTCATCTTTATGTACCCTCTCATCACACCGGATGAGGTCCCTAACACTTTCGAAGAATCAAAACCTCCTTGTAATGGGTAAACCACAATAGAAGGAGTTAACGTTGTAAAAACTGAAAGGCAGGTAGAAAATAAGTCTCAAAAGTAAAAACTGTTGATGTTAAACTCAGAACGCTTGAGTGGATTGGTTTGTCTAATGGCATGTTTATATTCCCGTATTGCTAGTCATCACTTCCACATTAAAGATTATGTATTAATGGCCAAAATAGTTTGTACTTAAATTAGTATTTTTTGTGTCAATTTTTTATTTGAAAAAAAAAAGTTTTTAAAAATCCAGCTCATGATTAAAAAATAATATGACAAAGCCGATGTTTTTTTTTTATTTACTTTTTTGAGAATCTACCATACATGAAAATGTGGACTACAGCAACGGTAGATCGACGATGATGTAGGTACTGGCACCAACTGAAACAGTAATAATAAAGCTGGACATAGCTTTGCACGCCAAGGCTTTGATGAGTTATTTATTCAACATAAGGTTCATTTAGATAATGATAAATACATACTTACTTTTCATTCAGAAATAGACAATCATGTATATGGGCTAAAAAACAACATAGATCATTCTAAATGCAAGTTAGAAAACGACAATAATAAAATTATGAGGGCTTATAATTATAGAGAAATATCAACCAGCGTGATTTAGGAGAATGGACATTTATTTTAGCAGTTAATGGTTTCTGTCAAAGTGGCAAAAACAAAAGAGAACAAGGCAAGAAATGTTCTGAAAGAACTACATTAAATCAAAAGCAAAGATAACATTATTTGACGATCTTAATTTCTGTCGCGTTTTAGACAACTCAGTCAGTGGATCTCTGACACATAAAAAAGTGAAAGTTCTGCAATTCAAACCAATTCTTTTGTTACACTTGGCTGGCGCCTGGTGATTTTCTGTGATTGCATGGGGTTATACTGACATTTCACTTAGCCACCCGCCTATGGCGATTGAAGTTAGCAGACACATTTCCCAGCATGTGCACCAGTTGCAGCCCCTGAGCTATTTGCGTGTACAAGTGCAGGTCCCGAGCAAATGGCAAACTCGGCAGACTCATGTTGATATAGAACTAATCCGATAATGCATACATACAGGTACATGGCGACACACTCACTCCTTCATATTCAGTATTAAAAGAACGATTGTAGACTCAGACAGAAGCGTTAATTACTGTTATGTTACTATGGCAAGGTAAACTTTTTATTATAAATAAAAACCCATCGATGTTACACTTTGACATTTATGAATAATAGTGTATCGATTTCATGGGTCGGCTCAATGAAACTGCCTTCCTCTCAATATTTATAAAATATGGTCAGGGGCAATCCTGCCTCCCAGCTTTGCCCTCGAAATTAAGTTAGATGGAGATTGAGTGTAAAAATACCATGTGATAGGGACTGTGTGCTCAGTCAAACAGGGGCTAACAAGTTGTAGAGAAAAGCAACAACCTACACGACTAGTGCTGGCCTTGTATACACAATGCAGGAGTGATCGTCATCGATTCCAAACATTCTCTTGATTAAGAGACTTTTTAAAAGAGGGAATTATCAACATAAAAAAGATTATATCGAAAGGTCATCATCTAACCTGCAGCAGCTGCTGTTTTTCATGAGGCATATAACTATTTCTTGCTCGATATGACTTGTTTTGAGATTAGGAAGATGTCATAGCATCTTTAGAAAATTACACGGGTGTGGGTGGATTCTACTTGTCCATACAAAATCTAACTCAAGGACCCTTAATCCACTTATAAATAACAAGACGATGATAATTTAATAAATAAGTACTTTCCTGCTTAAAAAGACAAAATACCAAATTTTACAGTTATACTAACAAACACTATTAAACATCTGCTGCTAAAAACTTTGTACGAAAGTATTTTTAACTGTCAAATTTTATGTACCACAATATAGAAAAAATCCATTTTGATATTCAATTTGAAAGACAATGCTGCATTAGCTTAATTTTGAAAAATCAATAGGTCTTCTTGTTTAATTTGCCAGCAGATTACATCAAAGTTTTGTTTTAAACTTATGTTTCAGATGATTTTGGACTGAACGTTACTCAACGAGTAACCTTACATAAGTATACGTATATAGAATGTTTACATCTTCGAAAAAGGGCACCATAGATCTAAGAGTCTGTAACGTTGAGCACAAGGCAGGCATGGAAGGAGCACACATGAAATCCAACAACAGATTGTAATGCGCTGTCCCTTACTAAACTTCAATCTATTCTAACGATTGATTTTTTAGTAGAAGGAAAAATGATACGTCGATCTTTTTTTACACTTTAACTTTGTGATCTTCTCGTCGCGATTTTTTTACATATTTTTTTGTAATTTTATTCACGCACTTTAATATAATTATACATAGTTCTGTTTCTACCATGATAGATTGATCTCTGTTTTCTTGATGTGTTAAGATTAATAATCTTTGGATATTCACACATTATGTTTTTTTTTTACTTCTACTTTTTTTAAATTTATTAATTGATGTGATTCCCTCAGGAAAACTAAACCAAGTGTGTCCATACCATTTATGTCTGACACACTGTCTGTGTGTCCCTATTTTGTATCTCTGACACACCGATTGTCTGTGTGTCTATACCAATTATTTTTGACACAGGGACCGCCTCTGTGTTCCTACCATGTATTTTTAAACAGGGACTGTCTGTATGTCCCTACCATGTATTTCTGACACACTGACTGTCTGTGTGTCTATACCATGTATTTCTGACACACTGACTGTCTGTGTGTCTATACCATGTATTTCTGACACACTGACTGTCTGTGTGTCCCTACCATGTATTTCTGACACACTGACTGTCTGTGTGTCTATACCATGTATTTCTGACACACTGACTGCCTGTGTGTCCCTGCCATGTGTTCTGACAGACAACCGGGATGTCCCCCCTGATGCTGGCCGTCCAGGAGAACCGGCTGAGCGTGCTAGAGGCGATGCTGGAGGCGGGCGCTGACATCAATCTCAGGACGCCGGTAAGTACAAAAAGCACGTAAAATAATGACATCCGAACACAATGGTTTGTTGGATGTCAAAAATTACTTTTGCACTTACTTATTGCCGTGGGAATCGACCTCTATCATGCTGCAATTGTGAGAAGGCGACACGCGGCGTTTAGTTTGTCATGACAGCGGAATAAAGGCGGAAGAAAAGATGGTACGTGTATTTTGGTATGAGGGGGAAGAGAAGGTTGAGATGAGGATCGGGGAGGAAGAAGAGGACTTTCAGGAAAAAAGAAAGGAATTGTCATTTCTGGTGAGAGAACTTTCACATCCTCCAGGTTCTAAGCTAATGATTCCATTAGGGGACGGAGAACAGAAAGAAGAAGAGGACACGGGAGAAAAAATAAGGTGAGGTTGACAGAAGCAGCAATTTGAGTGATTTTTAATCCTGGAAGAAGCAGCTATAAGCCCACATTTGAGATTGAAATTAATGCCACCAGCAGCAGACTGAAGAAAATCATTTGACTAAGAAAAACATTGTTAATTGTTACATAGTTTACATCATGGTTTTGGTTTGAGAATAAATCTTGTAAGTAAACGTCATAATTGAATTCGCTACTTGAGTTAAAGTAACCATCATCAAAAGGAAAAAACAATTATGTCGAAAATCGGTTTCATCTATTGTAGTCCATAAAGAAAATCAGTCTGCTGTGCCCATTTATGAACTGCAGCGGGTTAACCCATTCACTTCTAGACCCTTATGAATATCGGGCATTGACGAGCATTCCGAGAATAACCACAAAGATTCACTCAATTATAGTCACGTAAAGGGTAAAATTACGAATGTTCTCAATAATTCCTTCTGCCCAAATTCCTTATCAACAGCGGTCGTTACTGCTTATTTCTGAGCCTCAAGATTATTATAACCTTGTTGCAAACGCGACACGAAATACCTTTTTTTAATGAATTGGATAGTTAAGTACTTCATCTGGTGCACCCTCGTGGTTTCCTCACTTAAGTTGGATCGGTGTTATTGATGTTGGAGGTTGAATCGTCGCCTTCTGAATCACCAGAGCTCTGCTTCCTAGCAAATTGGGTCCGATATATTGATTACGCCCGATTGCTAGCCTTTACACTGTGTGAAAATTCTCTATGCCTCACTGGCAGTGATTGCCACATTAAATTAAGCGCACTCTTCTTGAGGTTGCGAACGGATTTCGTTATAAATCCTTCCATTGATTCCCATCAAAAGAGATGAGGTGTATCGACTGAGGAACGAAGAGAGAGAAAAAGATGAAAGAAGATGAAAGAGAGAAGAAAATAGAGTGGGGCAGATGGAGCAAGTGGGAATAAAGGGGAAGAAAATAGCAATAGAGGTAGAGAGAAAGAGAGATCGAAGCAGAGAGACTAACACATAGAGAGTCGCATGAAGAGAGACGGAGCAAAAAATGGAGAACGCAATAAATAATTGTGCTAAAGACTGGGGTGAGGGAGCGAGAGATAAGGAGAAAGAGAGTGCAAGAAATACAGAGACAGAGAGGGAGTGCGAGAAATACAGAGACAGAGAGGGAGTGCGAGATATATATATATAGAGAGATAAAGAGAGAGAGAGAGAGAGAGAGAGAGAGAGATAGAGAGAGAGAGAGAGAGACAGAGAGAGAGAGAGAGAGAGAGAGAGAGAGAGAGAGAGAGAGAGAGAGAGAGAGAGAGAGAGAGAGAGAGAGAGAGAGAGATAGAAAGAGTCTCAGAAATATATACAATTATTTATGAACATTTAATATTCACTTATAACTTGGTGTCTGTGTATGTTTTTCATTGAGAGTTGGTATCCATAATTATCGTTTAGCAAGGTATTGTCGACCAACGACCAAAGCCCTCCACAATGCAATATTATTAATTATCATCATTATTATTGTTATTATTATTATTTATTTTTATTATTATTATTATTATTATTATGTGTAAATATTTTTGCTCTTTGTGGTATTATTATTATTATTATTATTATTATTATTATTATTATTGATAATTTTTTTAAATAATTTTTTTTAATTTTCATATGAAAACAGTATAGCGAAATCATTGCCACTAAGTTGAAATTGAAATAATAGATTGTTTAAAATATCTTGAAAAAATAATTGTAATTGAACAAAGTACGTGTAGAAAACATCTGGATTTGAGGCATTTCAATTTTTTAAGATGATTAAAATTAAGCGTGGTCAATTTACGCCAACCATATCAAACTTAAATTGATGTGTTTTAATTAAAAAAATTATCCCAACCTTTACCAATGGAATATGTTTTAATTAAAAATGTAGCCTGACCTTTACCGACTATGTTTCAATTACAAATTTAGCCTAACCTTTACCTATGGACTATGTTTTAATTACAGATTTAGCCTAACATTTACCAATAGACCATACTGGTCATGTCATGCACCTACTTTGATAAGGGAGCAAGTACAGCTCAAGCTTAGTATCCCTGTAGGGACAAAAAGGTTTTACTTGGTAAATGTTATAAAGAGAGTACTATTTTTTAGCATGTTATCGAATACCTAGTGTACTATTTTTTAGCGGGTTATCTAATGCCTAGTGTCCTATCTTTTCCAGGTGTTCACAGCACTAAGCTTCTGTCCCTCCATTAAAGTGAACTGTGATGTTCCGTAGACATAGAGGAGTATAAATTTCACGCGGGACTTAACATTGAAAAAGCAACAACATTGATTATTTATCGTGTTCTTAGTTACCGTCCAATATATTGCTTAATTTGGCAAGGGCCTCCGTCGAAGTAGCTTTTTTCATTCTGCGTCTACCCTGTCATAGAAGATATAAATAAAGAGAGAAAAAAATGCATTTTCTAATTAAGAGTATGGGAAGAAAAGGCAGTCTGGAACCATGAAAACAAATAAATTATTCTTTAAAATGTTGCGCTTCGGGTTCAACTGTATCAATAAAAAATGTGTAAGTAATGAAAGAATGTGTATGCATTGGATATCGGTTTGCTGTGAGTTCGTAAAATATTGGCTGCCATTCCCTATATCAATGTGTATGACTTCGATATAACTTTTAATTAAATATACATTTTTAGGTTTAATTTTTGCATTGATAATTTCCATCTTTTTTGTGTGCATTGAACTTCATTGGTAAGTTGTTGTTTTTTTCAGCCAAAAAAGACTACATGCACAAAAGTCATAGTTTTTGTTTTGTTCTTTGTTTTTGTTGTTGTTTAGGGTTGTTGTTTTTAAGATGGGCTGATTTGTTTGTCTCGCCAGGATGGTCGCACGGCCCTGCACTTTGCCGCGGGATTCGCCAGGGACGACACGATCAGGACTCTGCTAGCCAAAGACGCCGATCCTTTTGTGGCAGGCGGGGTGAGTTCAATAGACTCATGGAGCAAAGGTTTAAGTTTTTGTTGCTTATAATCTGCCGCAGTTAGTTCGCTAGTCAATTAGTTAGTTGTAATAATAAAATCCAATTTAAAGTCATAGATAATATCAAGTTCTAAGAAAACAGTTTTTAACCATTCAGTTTTTTATTCTAAAATTCAAAAAAAAAAAATCGTTGCACAAGCATGATGTGAAGCTCGTTATGTCATTGTCATTGCCAGAATTTTGATCACTACAATTATGAGCTCTTTATTTCATAAATAATAATGATGCAAAATGCTCCCTTTTTCTAAGTCTCTATCCTTTTGTGTATCTCGTTCTCTCCTCCTCCCCTCTTCCTCCACATCTCTCTGACTCTCTGTAAATCTGTCTGTCTGTCTGCTTCTCTCTCGTTTTCCCCATCTCTCTCTATATCTATCTATCTATCTATCTATCTATCTATCTATCTATCTATCTATCTATCTATCTATCTATCTATCTATCTATCTATCTATCTATCTATCTATCTATCTATCTATCTATCTATCTATCTATCTATCAAGCTATCTTTATCACTCTTAATCCCTTTTCCTCTGTCACCTCCGCCCGCTCACATTAACCCAGCCTCCCACCATCTGCCCCCAGCCCCTGCAGCACTACCCCATCCACCTGGCCTGTGCCAGAAGCTCCGGGGCCCTGGTCGCCGTCCGCCTCCTGCTCAACGTGATGGGCAAGGAGGGCAGGACGGTCAAGGACAAGGTAAGCGGGCTTGCCCTGGTAGGCAGTACTAGACACACATTCAGCAGCACTAACTTCTTTCAGCAGTATGTTAGTACTGCAGAATATTTCTTATCATTGGTATTAAGGTATCAGACAACATAAACATATTGTAACGAAATATGAAAATAGAGAGAGACAGACAAAAAGACAAAGACGGAAACATATAGAGATAGAGACACAGAGTAAAGAGATATAGGGACATCCAGAAAAACATACATAAAGGGGGGTGGAGGGAGGCGAGAGCAGGCCATTTAATTATAGGTTTTTTTTTCTTTTCCAAAAGTTCCTCTGAAAATTGTTATTGTTGGCGTTGCTGGTATATCCAACCCACATTTCTGCTGTGGATGAATAAAATATATACAACTTTTAAATTAAATTTAAAATACATTTTATAAAAAAAAATCTTTAAATTTTAGGTTTTCCATTTCTGAAAGCACACTTCTCAAATATACATTTTGGCTATTAAAAACAAAATATCCACAGTTTAGGGACAAAGAAGTTAATATATTTTTAAGAGTTCAAGCATGGTTATATGAATATGAGTTGTTTGGAAGTGACATTCAGTGTGGTTTATTACCAGCGTAACTTTCTTGAAAGAATCTTTGTAATTTTTGTCTCTAATGACAATCATTAAAAAACACGAATAATTCTAGAGACGAAATAAATGCTACAATACAAAATACGATATAATTGCATATCGCCAAGCAGTATACTTTTATATATGAACTAAGGAGATTAATTCAATTAACAATGTCCTATCTCCACTGTAGGACGGAATGATTCCTCTCCTGATGGCGGTGGAGGCGAGAAACGTTGCCGTGCTGAAAGAACTCTTAGCCCACCAGGCTGCCTTGCAAACCACGGCTCGAAAACAGGTCATGTCTGTTGTCATATTAATGTATTAATGTGAAAAATACACATTTTCCTTGTTGTTTAGGGTACTTTTATATTTTAATTTTATAGACGAATGCGTATGCATAGCGATTGGTATTTTAATCACTTAGCTACCTTAATTGTTCTGCAACACTATTAAGTACGTGTGTATTTAGCTAAAGTGAAAGATTACTTTTGCTGCCAAAGCATTCTCAGGAAATCCACCCCAATGCAGAACATTTCTAACGCTTTAAATAGCATTTTGCATAAATTGGCAAAAAGTATTTGATAACATAAACAAATTTAAACAATGCAGTACAGACCCTTCGTTCCACAGGACACTGGAGACAGCGGTTTGCACATGGCGTGCAGGAAGAAAGACTTGGACTGTGTCAAACTGATGGTTGATGCGGGCGTTGACCTGGACCTTAAAAACGTATGTTAATAATGTAGCTACTAGAACTTTAAAAAATTACGTTCCAATTATGAAGCCAATCATCCCTTTGCTAACAGGAGAGCATATCTCCGGAAAATGACATCCATGTATCTATTTATATTGATGTTAAAACTTGTTTATTGACTGAATAAAAAAACTGTAGTAAATTGTGAATGTATTTTACAAAAGTTATTTAAACACTACGAAAAGTGAGATAAATGCAGTTTACCAGCTCAGTAACGTAATGATCTCTGTTTTACTTAAATATATTGAAAAATTCATACAGTTTTGCACGTCCTTCTCACTGGTCGGTTTTTTTTTTTAGCTAAATCGGTTTTCTATTTTTTAAAGTTCGTGAAATTTAAAACATTATCTTGCCTTTCTTTTTGCTACTTGTCTTCTCTATCTCTTTCTTGCTCTGTGTAAGAAGAACTGTTTTCATAAGAATGTGTAATTTCTTGCAACCTAATAATGCTTACCGTTCCCGTTTAAAGATGGGACATCATTAATTTTACCGATCTCCCATAGATCTCCTTGATATGCCAAACTACGTGCGCTGTCCGTCTTCTGTGTGTTAATATATCAGTAATTTCAGTTTGCCAAATTCAAATTTTGATTAATGATGCAAATTCTGGTAGTGGTACCTATAGTTAAAACTCCCAACTCTTACCTCTAACTTATGGTCATGTTGAAACAAAATAATGTTGCCAGTTTGGAAAGATTCAGTGACATCGTGCGTTAAAATGTAAGTGATTGCTGCTATTTCGCGCAGTTTGGCTTGCCTTGTCAGCGAAGCACTGGCAATTATCACAGCCCAGCTTCAGAAAACCGTTAATGGTTAATGGAAACTTCGAGGACAAAAGTAGTGCTTGCGGGCTTAAGATGGTTTTAGAGACAAGAGAAGACACTAGCGAAGCCTTAAAAGCGTATAAATATCAATGGATTAAAAAAAAAAAAAAAGGCTGTTCCCGATGTTATAGCAAGGAAAGACCGCACTGCACTAATGTATTGTAGTTCCTTTCCTGTCTTTTAAGACATCCAAGGGTGAATTATATGCAGTGACTTTTGTGTCTACTGATGTCGAATACGTTGAAATTAAAACTTGCGACAGAGATAGTTTTTATAGGTTTTAGATCGATAAATTGCATTTATGGATGAGAATGATAGTGTGTAATTTTAGGGGCGAGAAAAAAGAGCAAATAGTTAAAACTCCCAACTCTTACCTCTAACTTATGGTCATGTTGAAACAAAATCTGTTATATGTGTCAACGCTTTCTCTGTGCAGAAAGACGGTCAGACAGCAGTCCATGTGGCGACCTGGGAGGGCGATGAGAGTATCCTCCGCTACCTGTACTCTGTCGGGGCCAGTTTCAACCTCCACGATAAGGTCTCTGAGGGGAAAATCTGGAATATAGTATTGTTTTGATCGGCTATCATTACATTTCTCCTATTTACTTTCTTCAATAATTACACTTTGAAAATATGTCATTATGAAAAAAATGAACTAGATAGTATTGTTCAAATGTCCCTGGATATTTTTATCAAAGTTTCACAAGTTAGTGATTTTGTTTTTAATGATTTGATTAGGGAAATATTGTTAGGCAGTCATTACTTTCCTAATACGTATTATCGCTAAATAGACGAAATTAGATAAACACAATAGAAGCGGTAATTGCCTTAACAGCCAAATAAAGCTTAAAAGTACATGTCTTTAAATTATCAAATACAAATATGTTATTAACCATGTGAACTGTCCTTAATCTCTTTCTCTGCTAACGAACCCACCACTTTTCCCATCTCGGTCTATTGCTCTGATCGAGCAGTTAGAGCGCATGCCACTGCACATAGCGGCTGAGCGTGGGTTCACCGGCCTTGTGGAGTTCCTCATCTCCCACTGCAAGGCCCCGCTCACGGACAGGACCCGGGACGGCAACACGCTCATCCACGTCGCGTCCAAGTTTGGCCACCCGGAGACCGCCCTAGCCTTCCTCAAGCGGGGCGTGCCCCTCCTCATGCCCAACAAGGTGAGTGCCCCTCCTCATGCCCAACAAGGTGAGTGCCCCTCCTCATGCCCAACAAGGCGAGCGCCCCTCCTCATGCCCAACAAGGTGAGTCCCCTCCTCATGCCCAACAAGGTGAGTGTCCCTCCTCATGCCCAACAAGGTGAGCGTCCCTCCTCATACCCAACAAGGTGAGCGTCCCTCCTCATGCCCAACAAGATGAGTGTCTCTACTCATGCCCAACAAGGTGAGTGCCCCTCCTCATGCCCAACAAGGTGAGTGCCCCTCCTCATACCCAACATGGTGAGTGTATCTACTCATGCCCAACAAGGTGAGCGCCCCTCCTCATGCCCAACAAGGTGAGCGCCCCTCCTTATGCCCAACAAGGTGAGCGCCCCTCCTCATACCCAACAAGGTGATTGTATCTCCTCATGCCCAACAAGGTGAGCGCCCCTCCTCATGCCCAACAAGGTGAGTGCCCCTCCTCATGCCCAACAAGGTGAGCGCCCCTCCTCATGCCCAACAAGGTGAGTGCCCCTCCTCATGCCCAACAAGGTGAGTGCCTCTCCTCATGCCCAACAAGGTGAGCGCCCCTCCTCATGCCCAACAAGGTGAGCG